>CM040190.1:70292353-70439853 GCA_022606455.1 Callitettix versicolor
ATTAATTATTAATATGAATTCTCATTTGCTTTGTACTGATATATATCTAATCTAATTCATATTATATTTCTGAAAGTTTGTGTGTTTGTTTGTTTGATTGTTTGTTATTCAATCACGTTTTAACCACTGGACCAATTGAGATGAAATTTGGTACGAATATGGTTTAAGTATCAGAGATACATATAGGCCTATTCCCGTTTTACAAAACGTCATTTTACTACTTACCCAGCCCAAAATAATTATCAGTTTTTAGTTTTGTGGCATGTGTTAATTGTAGTTATTTACTGGACCTGTGATTTAGGTACCTGAGATGAACATAGATTGAATCCTATTTTAAGAATCTTAATCTGTGTTTTATTTATTGCAAAAGTAATGCTTTTAATGTAACATTTTCAATATTTTAGTTGAAATTTTTTTCAAAACTGACTTTAATTTGTTACTTTGTGTTGAATTTTCAATATTAAATGTAAAAAAATCCCTACACAGAGTGCCAATTGTAAGGTAGTATATATATTTGTGTAATTACATTATATGAAAAAATGGTAAATATACATTGTAGCATATTTTTATTTTTCGATATTTTTGTTACTAAAATGCTTTATTATGTGCCCAAAAGCAAGAATCCAAAATATAAAAACCACGAGAAGTACGATAAAATCGAAAATAATAGTGACCAACATAACCTCAAAATTGCTACCCGGAGGAAATCAGTAACGTGTTGTAAATCGGTAAAACAATAAAAATACGTCTAATACGGGTTTTGGGTAATAAGAAACCAATTTTTTAAAAGAATACTGCATAGCCAAACTGACACGGTTGTTAGGCCTAACAAAGTGATGCGTGAAAAAACCTTTATATTTTTTTAAAGAATACTACATAACCTAACTGACTCGGATGTTGGGCCTATCACGGTGATGCGTGAAAAAAACCTTTATATTTTTTTAAATATAACTATAATTTATACTAATTATTTATTTATTTTATATATATATATATATATATATATATATATATAATTGCTATTTAAAATTTGTGACATGAAGTGCTTATTTTAGTATAGAAATACCTGAGGGATGAGAACTAACTCATATTGTTGAAATATTCAAAATATACAGTTAATCATTCATACATCTTTACCTTATTTCTAAACACATCTATTCTGTATTTAATATCTGTTTTAAAAAGGCTAGACCAACCTATCAATGCTTTAACAATTTATGGTTAACTATTTATTTAACAGAAATAATTCTTACAATTTTCATTTAAAATTATGTGATAAAATATACTTAAAAATCTTAAAATAAAAATTGAATTTGATTTGAATACATGTGAATTTTGAATTTATAATATTGTAAGTTGGTGCCTTATCACCAACTAGTATCATCGGTCTTGGAATCCTTTCCGGAGTATGAGGAGGATTTCGTAGTCGGTTGCGTTGGATTTCCTCCAAATCCTTTAATGTCCTTCGAGTTGTCCTCTGCTGTTTTCGTTGCTACAGTTTCTCCTAGTAGGTGATGGTTTTTGAATGATTGTTCAAAATCGATAGCGTAATTTTTCTTTCACTCTTAGAAGTGTTGCACGATACTCCTCTTCTGTTCTGGTTATTGGATGCTGCGACATATGTTCGTGAAGATATTGCTTACAACTCTGACTGCTTTTATACGACTGACTTGAATTAAGATGATCTGTGAATTTAAGTGATTGTAATTTTTTGTACTTTGTTAAAATTTTTGTAACAAAAAGCTTATTGTTCTGGTATTAGTTTATGTTAAATGTTATTAGCTAATGTTTTAGTTTACAAAGTTATGTTAAATACTGAATTTCTCAGAATCACGTGGTTTCTAACTGTTGTCTGATAGAACAAATCTATTTTGTTTTAAATCAATTACTTTGGCTAGTTTATTATTTTTTAATATTAATAAAATACCAATTTAACATACTTATTATTTTAATTCAACACTTTTTAAACAGGCTGTTCACAATTTCACAATTTAGTAACTCGCCGTTAATTTAAGTACTCGTCTTGTCTGCATGAACAGACGTGAAGAAGGTCGCTTCCCAACAAACTTTGGCTTGTTCCTCCCTTCCATTTGTTCGAAGAAATAGTACTATGTTAATTTTTAATACTTTTACTTATAGTTTAAATTTTTAACACTATTTTTTCGAGACTACTCCTTTTAAATCTTTTTGGATCATTTACATAATTTATTAAAAGAAATTTAACACTTTTTTTTAAAACACGTGGTTTTTAAACAATGTCCTTGTGTATTCATACGCGATCTACTTGAAACTTCGGCTCGGCGTCTTTATCTACTTAATTCTGTTTTTAACTTTTATTGAACATTTTTGAATTATCCTATAAGTTTTAATTACACATTTTTCGAAATTTTGCATTATTTATTTTTTTATAAGTTAATTTCATGAACATTTTCTAATTTGAACATTCTTCTTTTTGACTTCTATGACCAGAATTAGATGAGAAGTTCTAATTTGAACTTCTATGACCATTTTGACTATTTAAATTACAGCATTAATTAATTACTATTCGCTGCGTTTAATCCTGTGTCTCTAGTTACACGATGATTTGTTAAAATTAATACGTGATTTAGTTCTATTATTATTTTCGTCGATTTAGGGTTTTATTACAGATAATCCAATTATTTTGATCCTTAATTATCTATAATTAGTAATTAACTTTTATTAAATATTTTATAATTAGGGCTGTGATCATTTAATTTATCACATGTTATAATGCATCAACCGATTTGTATTAATTAATTTTGAACATGTAGTGTGTGAATTCCTTATTGTTTAATATTTGATTAAATTTAATTTGATTTACACTTTAACCATCTACGCATATATTTAGTAACTGGAACATTGGTATGTTACATTGAAATTGACTTTACTTAAACTATGGAAACTTTTCTTATTACTATGTAACATGGAGTAATATTATTATATTAAGCATTAAGAACCTTGACCGCTATTGATCGTTCGACGTTAGCTTTTAGAAGATTAGTGCAGCGTGGCTATTCGACTCACCATAGTATTTGTTTAACTGTTTTTAACTTTTCTTTACATTAAAATACATTAACTGAACTGAATTTTTTTCTAAAATAGGTAAATGAAACGTGTCAATTTTGTCCGTGCGTGCGTGCGTGCGATCACGCTCCTGGCTTGTGCTTAATCGATTTCGATGAAAATTTGGAATGTAGAATAGTAGCGATTTTTCGTATAATTTTCCGGGTAATTTTCAGTTTTGATTTTCGGGTATCATTTTGTAAGAAATTAACAAAAACATTATTTTCAGAAAGTTAGCTCTATCGATTTTGATTAACGTTTAACTAAGTATATGTTGTTCGCCTCGATTCAGGTGAACTCTTGGAGCGTAAATAATTTTTATTATATGTGTATTCGCACTTGCCTTATGAACACGTTTTCACTTGGTTCTTAAATGTTCCACTTAAACCTGTTTAATTAAATGCGGGCAAGTTGTGTAATGTTACTGCACTATTTATTGCTACATTTACTGCCACTGCACTATTGCTTTATGTTACATTGGCTTAACCAAGTTAGGGGTGTGTTGCTAACGTATAAACTTCCCTTTCCAGAGTGTAAGCGATGACTCTGAACAAGCGAATGAAATTTATTTAAGTTTTAATTACTCTAAGCCATTGTTGTTTTATAATAGTTATACGAAAAGTTATGTGTCTTTTGAAAAAAACATTTCAGAACTGTCTCTTCTAAAAATGAAGAATTTTAAACTTAGTTCAAGAAAAAAATTAAATAGAAGCATATGCGTCGCGGAAGTTTTGTATTTTTAAGATAAGGTAATACAAAACAGCATTGGATTGAAGACTGACACCAGACTTTGTAAAGATTTTTTTGTACTATAGATACTGGATTAGTTAAGTTATGCTAAAAAATATATTTTTTTTGCTTACCTGTTCCAAATTGATGATACATTTAACAAATTCTTCTTATTTAAATAAATGCAATTGTGAAACAAATAAGTAAAAAAAAAGATTTTTATAAATATTACGAGAATTTATTAACCGACCGAGAGAAGCGAGGCCTCTGTTGTTACTCGACCATTCCGCATTTGGTTTGTGTGTTTGTTTGTTACGCAATTATGACTAAAGGCATTGACCGATTGTTTTGAAATTTAGTACAAAAATACCTTGTATAAAGCACTAACGACGAATGTGTAAGATTTTGTCCCACTCACTTCCGTTTCAAAATGGCGGCATCTTATTTACAATAAGAAGTGTATGCTGTTTTAACCAATAGCACTGACCGATTGTTTTGAAATTTGATACGATGGTGCTTTGTAAAAGCCCGAAAGAGGTACATGAAAGATATTTTCCGTTTCAAGATGGCGAGCTCTGATTCAACGTTGAGTGGGTAGTTCCCGGTTATTTTCTATAATATCGGCTAACGACAAAACCTGTCATAATTCTGACCGCTTCATAGCGAAAAAAGCGTAAAATTTCCAATAACCGTGGTACCATACTTTTCGTAAATATTTCCCCGCAGGTAAGTGTAGACTAGCTGCGCCTATTGAGAGGATTTAGATGTCCCTGCGGTACCCGAGTCTACCACTCACTTACACTTACAACACTACATTTACGACTTTAACACTTTACACTTACCCATACATTTAGCGAGGCGATAATAGCCTCAATGTGCTTTCCGCCTTAAAAAAACAAATCGTAAATATTTCGGTTACCGGTTAAATTGGCGGGAAACGTTACGAGCGCTGTCGTAGAGCTTTTTGTTTATCAATTAAGAATATATTTCTAGGTCTACTGTCCTTTGAACTACTAGTGGTACAACTAATTGCTAACCAAGAATTATCCGTGTCAAAATAATTAGAATAAAATAATGTTTAGATTTTGAAATGTATACAAAAATATTTACATATAGCAACTAAATAAATTACATCTGTCACCATGACGTGATAGACGTGATAAAATCAAATTTCCAAACAAAAAATGTATCTTACCCTTTTTTTTAAAACGAAAATTCTGATTTTAACCCAGTAATTATAATTGAAATCTGAATATATACGAAACCGAACACTGAACTCCGTAAAATGAAATTTGTTACCATCAATAAATTTCGAAAATTCAAAATGCTAATTTATGTAATTTAAACGCTGATTACAACAGTTAAATTGTATTCAAACAATTAGACAAAAGTGTAAGAATTCAAACACACAGACATTAACGCATATATATATATATATATATATATATATATATATATATATATATATATACGAGGGTTGATCAAATATAAACGAGACTGATTTTTTAAAAAATTTATTGCTTACTTACAAATTATTCTTGATACAACTTATTTTTCTACATAGTCTCCCGCACGAGTAACACATTTTTCCCACCGGATTGGAAGTTTTTTAATTCCATCTTCGTAAAAAGTTCTCGGGCGTTCATTGAGCCATTGGAGCACGAAGGTCTCCACCGCAGAATCGTCTTCGAAACGCTGGCCTCCAAGCGCCTCTTTGAGTGGCCCAAACAGGTGATAGTCGCAGGGTGATAAGTCTGGACTGTATGGGGGATGTTCCATTGGTTCCCAGCCGATTTGATCGAGTTTAAGCCTCGTAGCGTTCGCCGAATGTGGTCGGGCATTATCGTGAAGAAGAATGACGTTTCTCGCCGGTTTAGATTTCCTTTTCCTACGAAAAGACTGTTTTGCGGCCTCTAAAATATCGCAATAATATTGTGCATTTATTGTGCGTCGTTGATGAAGGAAATCGACGTGAAAGGCGCCTTGATTGTCGAAAAATACAGTGGCCATTACCTTCCCGGCCGACGATCGTGATTTGGCCTTCAGGTTTTCTACTGTTTCCCGTCCTTCGGCGAATTCCTTGTGCCAAGCAAAATCGCGAGCTCTTGACAGGGTCCTGTCCCCGTATTGAGCCGTCAATCTACAAAAGATTTCAGTCGGATTGCCCCCTCCTTGGCCAAAAACTTAATAATAATTCTCTGCTCCACGGAAACGTGCACTTTACTCTCACTCATTGTATAGTTTTATACTGAAGGGTCCGAACGGAAATGTTGCCCGTCTACGCCCGTCCCAAACCTCCCAGGCTACCTGAAACCCCACTCTTTAGAGTTCAATGTCCAACGGAAAAGTTTTTAGAAAGTCAGTCTCGTTTATATTTGATCAACCCTCGTATATATATATATATATTTGTGTGTATGAATATATATAAATATTCAAAATTCACAGTTTTTAAAATTTAGAAATGTTAATTTGTAGAGTTTTTAAGACTAATTACGATTTTAAAAAAAAACTTTAAAAAAGTTAAATGATTAGAAATGACCGCCATTTTTAAAGTATTCAACAAATTTTGCTGGTTAACAAACTTGTACAAGGCTTTACTAAAGTCGATAATTTTGCCAAATACGCACGCACGCACGCACGCACACACACACACACACACACACATTTTAATGACCCTTCATTGTCTGGTGTGTTGTCATAATTGTTTCTCCAATAGCTTATTTTACAATGGAAATTTGATAATAAGTTTCCTCCGCAATCTTCCGAATGATTTTTGAATATTACAAAATTGAATTTTTGTGTTACAAAGGAAAACCAAAATTAGAAGTGTTCTCAAAAATGGTTTTCCTCAGTTTGTCGTAAAATTTAATTACTTTTTAAAATTTTGTTACTGATTTGATTTATGGTTCTTTATATTGTATCTGAAGTTCTCGAGTGGAACAATCTTCGCGCCATTTGTAACAATAAGAAAGAGCACAACAGGTCCGTCGATAACAGTGCCCTGGGGTTTTACAATTGTTACCTTTATTATATAACCTAATCTAATCTAACAGTAACAAGTGGCCTGTGGACAAAAACTATCTGTTTACTTGTAGCCGAAGTGTAGAAGTCATTTTGTCCGAAGTTGAAACGTTTTTAAGCTGAAAAATTTAAATCAACAAGCATTTAGTAAACAAATAACTTATGACAAAGAAACTATACGTGGGAAACAAAGATGAAAAATGATGATAAAATTAATTAATTTAAAAGTGTTATAGTTCCGTTCTCCGCCAAATAATAGAATTTATTATTGAGTTTGAAAAAAATGTGTTAGAATATTTCAAAGTTTTAAACTCGATATATGGAGAAATCAAGTATTTTTAACAACTTTTTTTGGAAAGGAAAACTTAATGAGAATTATTTTAATTTAACAAAATGTCTCTTTCGTCAAAATACATGTTCTCCACCAATTTTATTAATAAAATATCAGCTGTTCCAACACGTCAGCTGATGTAAGTTTTAATCCAGCCTGATGATATACCAGAGCACATCTTCAAGTTTGACGCTTTCACTAAAAGCCTGCGTCTATCTCTCCATCCATCATGTCTCAGTACCATTTTAGCGATCCATCACCTTCACTCTTATCCACTCGTACAACTCTCTGTGCCCAAGTATACTGTATATAGTTCTGTCTGTTTCTGGCTTGTTTTTCCACATCATCAATTTGACATTATGTTATTTTCGTGGGGATAAACAAGGGTTGCTATAGAGAGAGCAGCTGCTATAACAAAACACTTTATCGAACTATTAGCTGTAAAAATAGTATTAACATTTCGATAACTCCAAATACATATAACTATCGATTTTTCTTACCTGCTCAAAGTTTTGATTGAAAGAAAATAATGAGGGGAACCGGGAAATTCAGTTTGAATATTCAAGTGGATAATGTCTTTTAATATGTAATCCAAAAAGGGTTGACATTGTTTTTCATTTATATATTGTGTGTAATGTTTCTGAAGTGACTACTTCTTACTGCAGGTTATGGAAGTATGTTTTACAGAGGGAAAAATTCAGTTTGCCGTCACGGAACGCTCTAATTTTTGTTTAGTGATTAGTAAAATATAGTTTTGAAGTGAAAACTTGTATGGTTGCAGTTGACAAAACATGGATATAAATATTTGATTTCGCGTCACGCTTGAAACCGCAATGCATACCTCACAATATATGTTTTTATTTTATATATCTAGACTGGAAGTGACTACTTCTAAACAGCTGATTTCATACAATAGCTTCAATAACATTTCAATTGAGGTTATGTTTATCATTTTTGTTAATTTTAAAAATGTGCATTTTGTAAATATGTGTAATTAAATTATATAATGTATATGACTTATAACAATTATTGAATGCCAGAATCACAAATATTATATTTATTATTATACTTAGTATAACTATCACTTTTAAGTTGTGTACCAACACACACGATAAATGTAATACGAAAACAATTTTCAAGAGTTGCCCTTTCCTACATACATCTAAACTTTTTTAAAATTAATTAAATCATAATAATGAGAACGTATACAGTCACTTCTGTCGGCCAGTCCCGCACTGCCAAAGTTTTTTAAAGAATAGTTTACATATTTTCAATATTCTTTATTTCGGTACCTACAACTTTTTCTATAATTATAAGAAATAAATATTTCGAAATATTTGAATAATATATACATTTATTAAAAATGTTTCCATGAATTTTATAATTCAGTCTATTATTTCTGGAACAATAAACAATCCAATGAACAAATATTATTAAATTACTTTATCTCTCGAGCTAACAAAATATTTACCCGCTTAAAAGGCGAAGCATATTAACATTTGGTTGAAAGCTACATTTTTTTGTTGCTTCTTCAATTAACACATAAACTCAGAAGATTTCACAAGGGACTGTACATATCCCACTAACTAAATACTCCGACTCACAAAAACCACACCCTTCGTGTCCTTTCAACAAACACAACATTAAAGTAAAAAACAAATTTGTAAAGAAGAGAATTCTTTTGCCTTTGCCGTGACAGCATACATATTTATCACGTGGCCCTCGCGCGTTGCTTTTAGTTTTATCTGAATCGGGTGTACTGTAAATGCTAATGTATTCACTGTGCTAAGTGTTTTTATACATTTTATCGTTTGATATTTAAAATTAATTTCGTCACTGTAGCTTATCGGAATGTGTTCATTGGTCTGTGAAAAAGCGAGGTACACGTAGACTACATTGAAAAGTAGCTGCCGGAGCGGCTAAAACAGTAAATCCATACCAGAGACCATGAAATGAACACCAATGATGATCTCACATTTAAATAAAAATTGTTACAGACACACACGTATACAAGGGTTTTATTTTTTGTGTTTGTATGCACGGATTAATGTGTGCGCGCAGCGTTTGTTGAGGCACTCGCCTTTTTGGTCCATTCTGATTCGAATTTTCGACACAATTTTATTGAAATTTGGTAACAGCACGGACAAAATAATATTCTACTTATTGTGATTCACCGACAAAACGTTTTGCTCTTGCTTCTATTAAAAAACTAAAAACTGAAAGTGAAGTCAAAAGCCAAAAAAACACTCAGTAATTTGCATTAATACTATATTAGGTTAGGTTAAGTTAAGTTATGTTAGGCTATGTTAGGTTATTGTTAGGTTAAGTTTGGTTAGGTTATGGTTAGGTTACAGTACCTCAAGGAACTAGAAGGTAGCGCTCCTGCTTAGTAAACGGAATGTCCCTGATCATAATCTCACCAAAATAAAACCGGTTAAAATCCTGAAAGAAAGACAGAATAGTATTATAAACTTTTTTAAAAAACGGACTTAAAACACTTTAATTACAAAGAAACCTATTAAAGAAATATTGTGAAATACCTTTATCACATGTGACTGAAAACATTTTAGAGTAAAATAGAATTTTAAAAACTCTGAATTTGAGAAAATATCGGCTGGAGTTCTTCAGAGTATTGTGCTGGGTCCTATCAAGATACAGTATTGTGCTGGGTCCTATCAAGATACAAGTATTGTGCTGGGTCCTATCAAGATACAAGTATTGTGCTGGGTCCTATCAAGATACAAGTATTGTGCTGGGTCCTATCAAGATACAAGTATTGTGCTGGGTCCTATTTAAATACAAGTATTTATTGTATACAAGTAACATTTTCCTACCTTTATGGCTACGCTGCAAGTTCAGTAAGTGGGAAACATATAGAGAAGTGCATTATAATATTAATTAATCAAAATAAATAAATGTAAATCTCACAAATGTGAAGAGTGATTAACAAATACCAGTTACAATTAGTTCGATGCTAATTTTCAACGCTACCTATGCCATACACTTGGGAATAACATTGCATGTAAAACTGAAGCAGAAGAACTATGTAAGAAAAAATGAATCAAAAAATCAAAAAATCTATGGGTTCTTAAAAATTCATAATAAATTACTAATATATAAACAAGTTTTAAAACCAATCTGGAGTGAAAATCTGGATCTGCAAAAACAAGTTAAATATAAGTAAAATTCAAACTTGCCAAAATAAGTTGTTGACGCCGTGGCATATACGAGCTGAGAATCTGCAAATGGATTTTTGAGAGAACTGAAACTTGGGACAACGAATCTCGCAGTACGAACGCTCTGAGATCCGAAGATTGCAAACAGCTGTTGCAGTTAGAATAGTGATTCTGATTTGATGGACACTTATTAATTAAGAATAGCCACTGGGTTATATATCTTAAAATATTTCTTATTTATGAAATGTAAATTACTACATGGGTAAATTATTGATTTGTTATAAATAAATAAATAAATAAATAAATAAATAAATAAATAAATGAATGAATGAATAAATAAATAAAAAAAAAATAATAACACAGGTATGGATTGTCAGGAACTTTAAAGAGGTGTTCTCAATAAAAAATTCAGAGAAGAACTTTTGAAACGTTAAAGTTAGTCTGTATAGCCCGTTATAAAAATTCTGAAAAAGATTAAATGACAAAAAAGTATATCTTTGGAACGATGGTTTTCGTAAGAGGAGTGTGTAAAGTGTACAGCTCCTGCTTTTTAAGGTTAAAAGCTCAAATTAAAAACCGCACTCAACAAGTCCCATATAAAGCCTTTACAAACATGGCATTAAAATTGGAAAGAAATTTGAATAAAAGGAAATTCTTTTACCTTCGCTTTGATACGGTTGTATACATATTTATCACGTGACCTTTTCCACGTTGCTTTTAGTTTTATCAGAATCGTTGTGCTTAATATGCTAATACATTCACTACGTTAAGTGTTTCCTTCCATTTGGAGGTTGTAAATTTAAAACGCTACATTAATAACCTACTTTCTTATAATATGTGATCTTCAATATTAATGAACGCTGCAAATAGACTGTACACAGTTTCTCATGTTAAAAGTTCTGTTCTGTGTAAGTACATTTACTTTGCAAATAAAATGTATAATTAAAAAGTTATTTCTACAGTGGATATAAAAAACTACTGTAACATTTTATCATAAAAGAATCTCTCTTCTTATTTCTTTCTTGATTATAGTTTATTTTTATTATGTGTGTTATGAACAAAATTAGTTTTAATATGTAAAAAAAAACTTGTTAAACATTTGTGATGAAACAATTTTAAGAACTACTAATTTCGATTTGACGACAAATGCTTATTTATTGTCACATCTGTGAGTGTCTGTTTCTTAATTTGTTAAAAAAGCCAATAAGAAGCTATAGATAAATAAAACGTTAAATTACTTAATTTTTTTGAAAGTAAAGTTATCATATTTTGTTTGAACTCTACAAGTTTGGGACACTGTAAATCAAAAAATAAAAGTACGACAGCGGTTTATGTATGTTTACTCTCCAATCATAAATGTACTATTAGATGTGCTATACTGACAAGTTATGTATCTTTAAATTTAAATTTTAAAAATTCGAAAACCGATTTTGAGAAAATATACAGATTTTTCGGTTTATTCGGTTTTTCGTTTATAAATATGAACGTAATGATTCAAATGTTTCCAAGAATGGATTTGCATGGTTATTGTTACCCTGCAACCTTTGTAGCTCTATTGTGCCCCTTTCTATATTCCTGAGATGCTCAGTTACAGCACCTTTTCCAGCCATTGTGTCCTTATAAAGTCTAGGATTTGAAGAGGATACAATATTGGTAGCATCTCCACTTCTAATTGGTAACTTCCCAGTTCCTTATTGACGTGCTTGCAGTTGCTTTATCTGCTAATTCCATTTCGATTTTTCTTACTGTTGACAATCACTAGGGAGGTTCTTCTCTATTTGGCCAACCTTATTATTGTTGGTGAGATTCCCCTCATAATATTTTTACTTACACAAACACTCACTAGTAAGTAAGGAAATGAGGTTCCGTCCACACAGAGCCGTGAATGGGTAAGGTACACTGAGAGGTCGTCAGGTCTCCCGGGCTCTGTTTGATACACCATTAGGCCGATGTCATTCACTCAATCAGTACGGGTTGCTTTACACTTTAGTGTTAGCGAAGCTATGTAGAGTGAATGTGTGTGTGTGTGTGTGTGTGTGTGTGTGTGTGTGTGTGTGTGTGTGTGTGTCTTGAGAATATGAGTGAGAGTTGTATGAGCTAAAGGTATGGTGGGATTGGTAAGCCCATCAGTTGCTCATTTCAGCTGCGGTGGCGTAATGTTACAATACATTCAATACAGGAAAATTAAAAATTAAAAGAAATGAACATTTTACAATGTTGTAACAAGGGAAATAAACTAAATAGCCTACATGTCAATTGAAAAGGTATACCGGGACACGCTGTTATCAAATCGTAAATATAATTTTATGGTTTTTACGAGCACTGGAATGGATTCGGGTAAATAAGTAGGAGGGGGACTGAAGACTAACATATGCAAGCTCAAGCTGATCTGCATCTGGATTATCAGTACTTTCATTTTAGAAAAAAAATAGTAGGTGTTATAGTAAAAAAAGATAGGTAAAAAACAACGCTAAGCCTGGCAACAAGATGTGGCTTATTCAACAATAAAGATAAACACTCACTTAATAGGCTATTCACTAGTTTCACGATAATTGTTCGCTCCGTTCTTTAGCACGCAATAAAGAGCTGAGATTTTATTAACTGCTAAGTAATTGAGTGATGATTAAATTGTAAATCTTCAGTTATAGACATTGTAATAAACTGTAATTAATTAAACACTTAGAACAAGTTGAAGCAATAAAACAATAAAACATCCGGCGCCTTGTAAGTGCTTCAATTAATTGCTTTGTGAACTTTATTTGTAAAACAATTGTTTGGTCGTTCATTAGTTTGATTTATAATTTACTTTGGTTTTGTCTATGTTTTGTCTTTGTTTGATTTATAACCAGACTGAATTTTCCAAAAGTAAAAAAAAATTACAAACTACCTAAGCTAAAATAGAAGTTCGTAAGAGTTGTTTCTATTGCAAAATCTTAAAAATGATTTTCATTTTATTTTATTTTTGAAGATCTATTTAACCGAAGTAATTAATTTTTACATGTTTTTGAAAATACAAAACATATCTGACGGCTAATTAATGCAAATTTTAATGTTGATTATGACAACATAAATAACATTTAAAAAAGTTAGCTACGAATGAGTCCTCAAAAAAACTGACAATTTTTAATTTTTAAAATTCAAAAATTGTTGTCCTACAAAGTGTCTAAGACTGCCAATACAACCGTGTTATAACATTGTTACATTTAAAAATAACAATTGTTTTTGCAAAAGGGAAATAATGCAAAAACAAATTTGTTTTATAAACGAGCACGGAACAAGCTTTGTGTACATTCATCGGATGTGCATTTTTTACTTGGCCGCGAAAGAGGCGCGCCCAGGCTTTGTACTGTTTTAATAATTCAGAGCAAAGCGAAAGCTCCAGGGAGTCGGAAGTTCAAATAGGTTGTTTTTCGATAGGGTGTGAATTTACAGCACACCATGTATTTGTTGTATCTGGCTCGCTATGTAAATACATTTGGAAAAATCCATGTAGCTTTTAAATTCTAATAACAGAAGAATTAAATTCAACTTTTAATAATGAAGATTTGTGTTGTGAATAAAGAAAAATTGAAATGAAAGTGTTTACTAACTGACGTTTTATTGATGTTTTAGCATTGACGTGATGGAAGTGAATTTTAAATAATAATTTTATATCGTAAACAATATTTTTAAAGAAATTGAATTTGCGTCTATAATCAGTGTTAAAATAGGAATACATTAGTATTTTTTAAGTTTCATTAAAAGAATATTGAAAGGTTAATTTATGATGGGGCTTTATTTCAAGGTCCCGAGTTTGAGTTGTATGTGATAACCGTTCTAATAGTTAATTTTTCAAAAATAATTCGTTAATATTTTTTTAAGATGGTCGCTCTAATAGCTACTTTTCCAATTGAATTCCGGTAAAACAAAATTAAGCGTAAGAATTTGTATGATATAAATGAAATAAAGAATGTGAGACTATTAAAAAGATTCTTAAACGATATAATAAACTATTTCAATATATCTGACAAATGAACCATAAAGGTTTATTTAAAAGAAAGTATAGATTAATTTCAGCACGGTTAGGTTAGGATGGCTTGAATCAAAAAACAATTCTCACTTTCTTGGTTACAAAATTTCATACCGTAAAGACATCAAACAAAATCTCTGTGTGATGGTGATTGGCACGTTATACCTTCAACGTACCTGCTGACTCCTCCATTGTATCTTTCTTCCCAGACTCGACAGTAGATTGAAACGTAAGTCTAGGATATTTTCAACTTGCCCCACTTCCCAGACTGATGTAAATTTTGTTATTTTTGAAATCAGTGAAAGAATAAGATGATATGGGAAATAAAGACATACAACTAATCATTGCATCAGAAAAATTTGAATAAGTTCATGAGTTTTTATAAGAATGTCAGAAAGTTAATGCAAGTTGTTAATGAGTTTCGGAATTGTGTTAAATATTTGTTTTGTGTGTAAGCAGAGACATGTGACAGTTTTATTTTTAAAAGAAATAAAAAGAAACGACGTTTATATGTAAAGAATGGGTTTGTATGTGAGTATTTTGAGTTGTAAAATGTGTGTTGGCTTTATGATCAGTAATTAATAACACTTATTGAATACAATAAATTTATATTAATAAAAACACACCTTTACTCTTTTTTAAATGCACAAAATTAAAGCCTGAGAAGAGATAAGTCACTGAAAACTCGTGCTCAACAAAAGTAAATAAATTGAAACATTTAAATCGAACATTATTCTAAATTTTACGTTCTCATTAAAACAATACAAACTTTACTGTGTTCCATTTTTTTTCTAGTAAAGATATTTTCCCTAAAATATTTTTGATCAATATCTTTACTCTGTTTTGTCAAGTGCAACGAAAGATATGAATTAATTTATCAATGATTTATTAACTTTAAAAAAAAGGTATTTACTCACAATCAAGCTTAAATATATTTGTTGAACCAACTAAACTACACATATTGATACATTTCATAATAATCAGATAATTATAATGAGATCGTTTGTAAAAGTAGTCAAAAGGCATGCAGATAACATACGAACTAGGAAAAACTCAAAAACGTCAAGTAGGACATTAAAAAAGTATTTTTAAATGATCACCATACTATCTATATATTTCGTGTAAAGTGAAAACCAAAACACTATACATTAGTTTTAAGAAAATTTTAATAATAGCGTCGCTTACATGAAGGACACTCATTTTCAAAAACTAAAAACATTGTAAATACATCCTGTAAAACACCATTTGTTCCATAAGAATCATTTTCGATAGAAATTAAAATTTTTATGAAAGTTTCAGCAAAATCGTTACTCGGAAAATAACATTTCACCAGTTTCGAAATTGTAGTAATTCAAAATTTTTTCATTTTCTGTAATTAAAATTTACTACCTAATGACTGATGATTTATGTTCTTACTAATGTTTATTCAAACATTTTTCATAGTTGATGAAGAATAACATAAGATCACGATTGTTTTCATATAAACAATCCACGTGGTTTCGAGACTATAAAACAACTGTAGTTCTCAAGCGCCTAATATTAAAAAATAGACAAATTGTGTGATTTTAATACTAACAAACAAACAAAAAGCTCATTGCTGTTAAAAATACAGACTATGGCTGTTTGGCCAGCAAATGAGGAACGGAGTTACGCTGAGCAGGGCGGACGACGAATTCAAAACCGAACCTATTGTTTTTAATGTAAATGCGGCCACTGAAACAACTTAGCTCCGTTACGCTTTCAGTGGTCGCATTACGTTATACCCAATAGGTTCGGTTTTGAATGCGTAGTCCGCTTCGTTCAGCTTAACTCTGCTCCTCATTTGGTGATTACCCGGCCTAAGGCATGGGTTCTAAAGATGGGATCGATTACTTAGAAAACAATACGGTAATGATGTTTTTATTGAATGTTTTTGAAAAGAAAATCATTATCAATCAACTTTATAATTTACATAAACAGGAAAGTGTAATTGAACATTTGTGATTTTATAACGTTTTGAAAATCCTTTAGCGATCAATTTTAAAAAAAAATCTAATAATAAAACGTTGATATTTTAGATAAAGACAGGCTTAGCGGGAAATGTTCATTGTATAAAAAAGATATATGTCTGAGTGGGTAGGAGAAAGGGTGAAGGGATAAGATGGCGACGTGACGAAATGTTAATGGGGGATGAGAGATACGTCAACGCTCTCTGGGGTGATAAATCTTATGTTAGAGGGTCGCTTCGAACGCTCCGCTCATTTTTAACGAATTTTTATGTAAATCTTAACGGTTATGACCGTTCCAGTTTTGGGTTTCGAATGTAATATTTGCACGCGTACCCTTCATTTTAGCACAGCCTTTTCTCTTAGATCTTTAACCTGCAAATTTATTACGTTTTTCGATAAATGTTAAGATATTCTATATGCAACAGGTGTTTTTGTAAATTTAATATTTCTACATATAATATAATAATACATAATATATAATATTATATTATATATAATATAATATATTATAAAATAATAATAATATTTATATAATATAAAGGTTAATATTTCTACATTACCGTTTTACTTTCGACATTTTCACGTTTTTATAAATCAAAATTTATACGAATTATAAATTATAAATCAAATTTATTTCTATCTGAAAAAAAACAACAAAATATAAGTTTTATAGTTTTGAAGATTTGTATTAAATTTTAAACTTCACGCAACATGGAAAAAATATATTCGGATTACATGTAAAAGACACAAATATTTATAATTATAGAGAAATTCAAACGTAATTTTTTAATTATTTTTCTCTTCAAAAATTATGTTGCTTAAACGAAAACACATCCTACAACGATTTACATTCTCCTGAAATAAAAGTTAAAATCGTAGAGTATATATACAAAAATGATCCATTAATACCGTTTTGTGGAGTTAGCTGCCAAAATGTTTTATGAAGACGATTGAGGCAAATTGAAATTAATTTAATTAAAATTTAACTCAGATAAATGGATTGTTATAAAACCGACACTGTGATATTTAATTTATGCTACGCGATCTATTGCTGGCGTTGCCTCGTTTCGTTCGGATGTGCTTTCTTAAATAGGGCGAGACGAAATAATTTTCAATAAAACATATTTCTGAAAACGATAGCTGTCACCGTGAATTCAGACCGTTCTCTAAGTTGGAGATTTTTGTGACAGCTTTTGAAGAAAGACGCTCCTGAAGAAGAACATTTTAAGACTGAATGTTTTAATATCTTTCAAAGACCGTACACAACAAACCTGAGTGTTGCATCCTGACTAAAAGCAGCCATAATACTGAATGGTATACTTGGTAGATTTGTAGGAATTTGATAGTCATCTTTATTATTTTTATTATTATTACTGAGTTTATTTACTACAAAATCCATAAATACGTTTTTTAATTATATACAGAAAAACTCAGATACATGGATGCTATCCATTTATAGAGTGTTCCCTATGTTAATATTCTCAAAATACAATTAACATTAAGCATTCAAAATTTCTAATCAATACAAAAACTCATCCATTAATAATTATATACATCAACTAAACATTTTTTTTATTTATAGGCTTTCATATGATGACAAAACAATTTTGACCAATTCTTCCCGTTTAAATACTCGATACACTCTTTCTTACTCAATATTTCAGAAACAAACCATTTAACTCTAAACTCTTGCAATGCCGGACAAATCGCCAAAAAGTGATAAATTTTCTCTATTTTTAATTTATTTGACATTGAACATATTTATGCCTTCTTAGTCCTTTCTACTCTGAAATTTACATTAATCAATTCTTCTAACTTAAAACTACAAGAAATGAATTGTAAACTATTATATCCTATACAAAATCATTTTCTTTTAAATAAAAATTTAATTCTTCATAAAAACGATTAAAACTTAAATTTTGTACCTTAAATAATAATATTTAGTTTTTTATATTAAAAATAATATTTAGTTTTATAAGTAATGATAATAATCGTTAAAAAAACAAAATAATGTCCAAAAAATAATTAAAACATTTCCATGTTGTAGTTTCAGTGTAACACGAAAATAACATTTTTGTATTCAGTTTCAAAGCTAGCAAGGTTCTTTTTGTAAAATTTTTGTTTGATGATAAAACAGTCATGTTATTATTGACCGAGGGAAGCGAGACCTCTTATTCAACTCTATCGGCATTTGGTTTGTGTGTTTGTTTGCTAAGACGTTTTTGCCAAACTAGTTGACCGATTGCTTTGAATGCTACACAGTATATAGTAAATAGCCCGAAAGACTTATGAAAAACATTTTTCCCATTCGTTTCCATTTCAAAATGACGGGCTCTGATTCAACGTTGACTGTGTAGTTGCTGGCTATTTCCTGTAACGGCGAAACATCATGATTAATTTTTATCGTTTCGTGGAGAAAGAGCATACCATTTCCAATAAAATTGGCCTAGTAACGTTTTTAGGTAAGTTGGTGGAGAAAATTACAAGCAGTGTCGTATTAATTAAGAACCTACTGTTCTTTGACCTACTACTTAGTGATTATTCAGACATATGGTATTATTTTTTTAATTGTTAAACATAAACCTAGCGACTAGAACGTAAGCCAGGATGCCTGGAGTATATTAAAATACTAAAAACTGAGTACAAAAACTTAAGACGAATATTTTACCACATTTTATACTATTTTAGATATACTTAATGTGCCAGTTTTCCTTATTATTTTTTCCGTAAATATATATTATCTTGAAGTATGCAGATCAATTGTATTTAGCACAATGTTAATGAAATTTATAAAGTTGAAAATTTTTTTTGCATCTCTTAGAATCATAACATAACATTGTAATACCTCTATATGCAACATAAGGCATTTTAATAATTTAAGTTACTAACATTAAATTCTAGCAATACCAAATATCTCAATTAGATCAGCAAATATAACATTACAAACCTGCTTTGAAGTTTTCATTCACTAACTGGCTTAATAACTTAACATTGTACGTATTGTATTTTGCACAATAGGTCAGTCGATCGCAGTGCCTGGGGTTGTACTATCCCTTCCTCTAGGCTATAATCTAATCTAATCTATACCTACTGTACTAACAAAACTGACAGCAAATTTTATTTTAGATTAGTGTGGATAACATTATTGTGTTCAGTGCAGCTATAGCCTACAGACTTTTAGATTTTTCTATTTTCTCTAATTTTCCAATAAAAGTTTGTAAATGATAATCTATACTAAGTTGTAATGTGTTAAGATGTTGACCGCTTTCTTAAAGCTTTGGCAGTGTTTAGATTTGTTAAGTTTTTTGAAGTTCAATTTGGTAAAAATATTGTTCCTCATATTTAAAAAAAAAATATAAAAAATTAAGCAAGTCCAAGATTAGGGTAGAAAGTGTAGATTAACAAGTTTAAACATTATAGAAAGTATTTCAAGTTATAATGTCCATTTGACCTTAAATCAAAAACAGAAACTCTTAAAATTTAACATATTATGTTTAAATACTAAACGAACATGATTTTTAATACATCATTTTCTTAACAGGTGAAGGTGGAAGCCACCTTGAAACGCTTTACTAAACGTGTATACTTTTAAGTGAGATGGATGAACGAAGCGAGTGGTGAATATGACGTCATCGAAACCTTTGCTCTTCGTGTGCCAGGTTATATATATAGTGACTTTACAGAGGCTGGACACGGTATCACCTTCCCCTCCTCCGACAGGTGAGTGAGAATCATTTACATAATTAACTTGTTTTTAGCAGAGGTCGGGTGTAATGAGCTGAAGCTTGAAATCGTTTGTAGTTGGAACGCCTGCTAGCGGAGCGGTAATACTGAATATCGTAACTACTGCTGGAAGTACTCTGATATTGACAATGTTAAATGAAAAAAGGGAAGGGGAAACATTGATCATTTTAAAGATAGAGTCGTACAATCTTATCTCATAATAATGCACTCCTCAGTGATTAAATATTACTTTTTAAACTGTTTTAAATCTTGCCAAGTAAAACTGTTCTCCCCGATCTTTTTTATGAATGAAAATTTACTAACATTTTTCTACAGTTCTTGTCAAGTGTAACAAAAATAAGGGATTATTTATTGCTGTCATTTTGAAAGAGATGTTGAAAAACTAACTTATTCAAGCTACTATTATAAATCGAAACAAAAATTGCGACTTATACGCAAAGAATGAAAACACTCAAACAATATTTGCACAATCAGTTAAGAGACTGATATTTTGAAATGAATTAATCGATCAAGTTGATTATTTTTTCAAAGAATATGTTTTTGAAGTTACCTAATTAAATGTTTGAACAGAATTTCAATGCAGTTGGTCAAATCGTTCTGGAAAAAAAATGTTAAAACAAAATGACAGAAAGCTGTGTGTTTGTGTGTGTGTGTGTGTGTGTGTGTGTGTGTGTGTGTGTGTGTGTGTGTGTGTGTGTGTGTGTGTGTGTGTGTGTGTGTGTGTGTGTGTGGTATGATTTTAACAACCCAGTAATTGTGTTTGTTTAAAAGGTCAGAATTGGTGGCGCCACTTCACGGATCTGGGTCTGGGATCTTACCATGACGATGTTCCAATAACACATTCGAATTCGCCAACAAGTAAAATGTACAATTAAACAACATCTAAGAGGCGCCGGACGTTTTATTGTTTTATCGCTTTAAGCTTGTATTAAGCGTTTAATTACAGTTTATAGAGTTAGTAATAAAACTCGAAGGGATTTACACTTTAATTATCACTGCATTACTTAGCTATAATAAAACCTGGAGCTTTACTGCCGCGCTAAACAACTGGGCGGGCAATTAGCGTGAAACTATTGAATAGCGTGAACATGAATGCTTTTTCGTGGATTTTGTTACGGATATTTCAATTTTTAAGTTTTAATTTTGCGAACAAACATCCAAGGAATTCGTTCATTTCCTGTCAAAAACATGTTTGTTGGGAGTTTAATCGTTTTGTTTTATACCGGATATATCGTAATACGCTTGAAGTAATAAAACATGTGGGAAGTGAAATATTAGAGACAAAACGCTATTTTAACATAAAGGATTTTCTGAATTGAGTGTTTCACGCAACGCTACGTTTTAGTCATATTAAATAATTTGATATTTGATTGTCATTTATCACACATCCGGATCCGGAAACCCACCGAAACTATCTTGCAGACGTGTTGGAAGCGAGTTTCGATCAATTGTTTGTTTCCCCTTACATATCATTCTAAACTTCCGTATTACATTGCAAATTCAGATTGTGAAAATGTATTCAGATTTCAATGCTGATTTGATGATAAAACTACGAGATAAAAAAGTTACGCAAATGTAAGTTTTAAAATGGCCGTTAAATTCGGAAGTGAATAAAAAATATTTAATCAAAATTAATAACAAATGAACATCAAAAGAATTTTTTTATACATTTACTTTTAATGTTATTTTCCAGAATTTGGTATCTTCGCTTAAATTTATTAATTTAACATTCAAAATCGACGATAACTATAATTAACTTTATTTTTAATTTTTACATAGTCGATCCATTCAAACTGACTCAAAACACAAAATTTCTCTTACACATCCAGAAGGTCATTAAAACGTCATTCGATTCTATGATACGTTCCTATAAACTGTGCATTTTGACGTCAACAAAATTGCAAAGTAGTTTATTTCAAATACAAAACTAACGAGTAAAAGAAAACAAAGCAGTGAATGTATTAGCATATTAAGTAGTCGCAATTCAGTAAAAACTAAAAGCAACTAGCAAAGTTCACGTGATAAATATGTATGCGGAATTGTCACAACACATGTAAAAGCATTTCCTTTTACTAAAATTTAATTTATTTTTAATGTAGTGTGTGTTTATAATTTATATGAAACCTGTAAAGTGTAGTGGTTTTAGTTCGGTCTTCCCATTTAAATGGCAGTTCAAAATAAATCATAAAATGCATTTTCCAGTTTTTGTAATCGGTGCTCTCTTCTAATTGTATTTTATAACATATTTTTGTCATGACGTATATCATGATTTAAATTGCAAATAAACATTAACACGAAATAATTAAATAGTGTTTTTCTTGTTAATCAAAAAATACTTTCTTTTAAAAACTATCGACTATGAAAACAATTTAAAAAAATCTGTAACAGAAAAAACACAAACAACTGTTATTTTATAACTAAAAGAAAAACAAAATAACAAACAATTCTTCTGAAACTCTATACTAATAAATATATTTTCATACTTTGTTATAAAAACATTCGAAATTAAATTATTACAACGAAGTTTACAAAATATATTAAAATCATTTATTCAACTAAATTAATGAAAAATGCTCACATATCTGTATTGTTGATGTGATTCAAACAAATTTAAAAAAATAACTAAATAATACCATAATAAAATAAATAATATTAAAGCATGGCATGTTAAGTGACTTTTGTAATAGTATAGAAAAATGTGTTACCAAATTCCTTTCTTTTAATTTGGGGCAAGTCAATACATAAAAAAAATATTTTAATCTCAATCACTCGTATAGTAGGATTTCACTATCATTATCATAATAGCTTGTAAATGATAATAGCTATCATAATAGCTTGTGAAATGTACAAATTTAATAGTTAACCCAGACTGCCGTTTAGTAATTAAAAAAAAATATTTTAATCTCAATCTCTCGTATAGTAGGATTTCACTATCATTATCATAATAGCTTGTAAATGATAATAGCTATCATAATAGCTTGTGAAATGTACAAATTTAATAGTTAACCCAGACAGCCGTTTAGTAATTAAAAAAAAATATTTTAATCTCAATCTCTCGTATAGTAGGATTTCACTATCATTATCATAATAGCTTGTAAATGATAATAGCTATCATAATAGCTTGTGAGACTGCCGTTTAGTAATTAAAAAAAAAATATTTTAATCTCAATCTCTCGTATAGTAGGATTTCACTATCATTATCATAATAGCTTGTAAATGATAATAGCTATCATAATAGCTTGTGAAATGTACAAATTTAATAGTTAACCCAGACTGCCGTTTAGTAATTAAAAAAAAATATTTTAATCTCAATCTCTCGTATAGTAGGATTTCACTATCATTATCATAATAGCTTGTAAATGATAATAGCTATCATAATAGCTTGAAAAAATATTTTAATCTCAATCCTTCGTATAGTAGGATTTCACTATCATTATCATAATAGCTTGTAAATGATAATAGCTATCATAATAGCTTGTGAAATGTACAAATTTAATAGTTAACCCAAACTGCCGTTTAGTAATTAAAAAAAAAAAAAAACATTAGTCTAAGCAAATTTATTATGGAAATATAAGACATTTTGAAATAAATAAGTGGATTTTACTATGAAACAAGTTTGTAATAAGTTGCAATAAGTTTATAAGTTTTTCAAAACATATTATAAAAGTAGAGTGCAAACTTCATGGCTTCAGGTCATGTCTTACAGGAAAAAGTAACTAATTTTTAAATTGAAAACCGTTATTTTATTACGAGCTATTCATGGAAGTAACACAATTTTATTTAAATAACAAAGCTGGGCGCTATAGTAAGCTAGTAGGTCAGTAATGTCTATGCTTACATTTAATATACCCTAAGGGTGCTTGTAAAACCCAATCTCATTTAACCTTTGACCTACTTTGGGTATCAAGTATAATAGGATAGTATGAAATAATATCTTATTGCATTATTCCCTTTCTTCAAGTTAACACCAACAGCAATACATATTATTTTTGTACAGGGTGCTCATAAAATATAGATCATTTAAAAATTCTAAATAACTGCCTATCACTCAATGTGTTTATTAAACGTTTGTTTATAATAAAATAATATGTTTTGACTGTTTTACATTGAGCAAGATTTATTTGAATTTTACAGTATAACAGTGTAATTTGAAATTAATTATCCCCGCAGGGGGTGCAGACTAGCTGCACCTATTGAGAGGATTTAGACGTCCCTCGCGGTACCCGAGTCTAACAAACACTTGCACTTACAACACTACACTTACGACTTTAACACTTTACACTCACACTTACATTTTGGGAGGCGATAATAGCCTCAATGTGCTTTTCGCCTTAAAAAAAAACAATGAAATTAATTATTGCCTTTGTTTCAATGGTATCAATGTTCAATGCTTAAGCTGCAAAAAAAGAGAAAAAAATCTAATGAACCAAACATAAAAATAATGCATCATATTTTATCTTCCTTTTTATTTTAATTACGGTAATTTGGAAAACAGGACAAATTAACATAGTTAGTTTTTAACAACATAACCTAAAATCCATTATAGTCTATCAGCTGTTCAGTGAAGTCAGCTGATCGTTAGAAATTAATATAAAACAGCTGATCTTTTACTATAACTACCAATATAAATTGGCGCACTCGCATCACGCAACGCGCAAAATCCCTCACAACCAGCCCTAAAACATGATGCATATTAAAATAAAATTTTAACTAGTTAAAACATGATACATATTTCTGAAAATATCGCTAAATAACAAATACTTTTTAAAGTCTTTTTTATTAGTTTCAGAAATGTGTACATTTTGAATAGGAAAATGTACTAAGAAAAGTTAGAGAATGAATTTAAGCAACATTTTTAAAACAAGGTAAAATCAGTCATTGAGGTAGAATCAGACCATAGATTACAATTTCTGAGTTTGACTTTCAGAATATATTTTTCGGAATTGTAAAAATAAGTTGCAATAATGATTGCATGTGTGCAATCAGTTTATGTATATATTCTTCCCACAAACACGACGATAAGTCGATGTAAATAATTTCAGCAGCAAATGTAGAACAGTTTTTTTATTGTTTTGTAGTCGACAGATACTAATTTACAAAATTCCATAGTTTTTTTTCCTTGAAAACAGCTTCCAAAAGTGAATCGTTTTTAAAATTAACCAATTCATCAAGTAACGTTGCACGGTCCTAATCCAATACAGCTATTTTTGTGACGCTGGGTTGTTCGAAGTGCCAGAGATTTTACTACTATTAAACGCTCTAGATTTTGCAATTTCAGTGTTATTTGTTTTAAACAGGAGAGGCAGAGTGAATAGTAAACCCATTAAATTTCTTTAAATAATTAATGTACTTGCAATAAAATAATTTGAATTTCAATATATTTGCGTAACAATTTGTACTGAGTAAGGATTAAGTAAAATGAAGCATACAGTTTTCACCGTTCTATTCAGTTTATAAAAAGATAAAGCAGAACGGAACACTGCAAGAATAGCAACACAGTTTTCAGGGTTGGTTTATGACGGGGTGTATTGTGGAGGGTGAGGGAGGTCCCTGCACTCTGCTTTACCTGGGGAATAGAAATTTAAATTCAGCGCTTGCGCAAAGGTTGTCAGTGCTGTAGAAATATCGGTGTTCCAAGATTTGTAGCCCCCTTGTATATTTACCGGTGGAGGTGATATGTTCACAAAATATTTGTATTCAAGATAAATACAGGAAAAAGTGTACCGAAAACATATTATGTCAAAGGTACAACAGACTTGTTTTACGTTACTTGCTAGTAAGATGGTAAAATCGGCTGTTACTATAAAGTTTTTGAATATTTTTTTACATTTTTGGAAATCTTTAATTTGCTCATCATGAAATTACTTTATTCGTAACAATATAAATATTGGATTTTTAAAATACCTGATTCCAGAACTAAAAGGTATTTCACAAGTTTATTACGTATATAATATCAACCAATTGTGTCATTGGTTAACGCAGCCAGCTAAAACAGTGTATCTAAATTGCATATCCAGCGCCGTTAAACTTCACTATTTTCTTCCAAAACTTTTTCTCCTTTACCGTTAATTATTGAAAATGATATGAAAAATAAAAATGTGCCACTACATGACCTTTATATAACTGGAGATAATCTGTGAAATTTAACACCCTCTAGCGCGTAAACGATAATTATTAAAGAAAAATGTTAAATAAGTTTAAATTCATAAACTCTTCAAATTATGAACTTGTAAAAAAGTTAATTGAAACAAAAATAAAAACGTTATCATCTACACTTATTGTGTGCAAAAATATCAAGTTTTATGGCAAATAAAAAGTGTCGAATCATAGTTATTTCTTTATAATTATTTGGGTATTTTTTATTTACTTATATTATAAAGTTGACTTATTTTGATAAAATACTTTGCCTTGAAAATCCTTAAAAATATTAAGTCAAAAGAGGATTCACAATTTTTATAACATATAGCCGTTTAGCAAACAAACAAAACTTATTTTTTAAAGTTTCCATCTCTTTGAACATACTTTAAGATGTATTGATAAAAACTGTAAAAATGGAATACGTGCAATAAATTTAAATTAACAAAATGATGTGGTTATAAAATGTTCAAGTTGTATTCGAAAGCCGAAACCACTTCAATTGTTTTATAAATAATTTAAATAATGTAAGTTTAATCTTTTTTACTACGTGAAGCAATAGAAATATACATTGCTTTGTATATTGTTAGACTTTGTAACTGATTTACCCTTCATCTGTGAGTCTAAAAAAGATAATTTTTATTTGTATTTATTGTTCTGTTAAAGTTGATAGAGATTAAAAGAATTGGTTAATATTAATGACACCTGACACTTAAATGAGGCTTGGCCATCTTTATTAACCATTTTCCGTAGCAAAATGAGCTGTTGGAGCAGTAACTACGGTAAGATTCAGGTGTGTGTGTGTGTGTGTGTGTGTGTGTGTGTGTGTGTGTTTTAGAACGCTCAAGTTAGAATTTTATTTCGATTTGATTAAATCATGGCACAAAAATTGATTTTGGTAACAATTTGGACACGTTTCCTAACCAACAAAATTTGTTCAGTTTTTTAAAAGAAAATTTTTAAACAAGAAAATGTTTAAAACTACAATTTTTTTAAAATAACTTTTTTTGTTTTAAAAATATCTGATTTAATAATCGTAATCAGTGTTAAAAACTGCATTAATTAGCATTTTAATTTTCAAAAGCCATTGAAATTAGAAATTAGATTTTACGGAGGTCAAAGTTAACTATCTTTGATGTATTTTAAACTTTCCGATTTTGTAAAGTTATGTCGATTTTTTAATTTTTGGTCATTAACGTTCGCAGATATAATCTAATGTGTAAAGTTTTGCATAATTTATATTATATTAAAATTGCAAAAAGGAAAACTGAAGTCGAGTGCAGGGTGTGACGAGAGGACAAAAAGTGGAACAAGGAGAGAATATTATGTTGTAATTTGCGGGAGAAAGTTGAAGTAGTCCGGTCGATCACCCGTTCGGCCTCAAGCAGGTGAGGACTGTGAAATAACTTCGCTTGGTGTTGCTTGTTGGCCGGATCCCTCCTATTTCCTCCCGAGCAAGTTGTGATGTCTGTCGTGTTGGTCCCGGTGTTGGTAGGATGCTAGATTATTGTTATGGTATCACCATAATTTCTCAGAATTCTATTGTTAAAATGGGAGAAAGAACGCACCAATCAGAATGCAGATTTTGTGCACGGGAGATGCGATGTGATGCGCCGGCAATAGTGCCTTGGCAGAAGTGTATTAGGGTAGAGTAATTGAGACCCAAGATACGCGAGCACTGCGAATCAGTCGGGAGTGAGTCTTGGCTGACGGGAGTGAATTAGGTTTCGCAGGCCATGGCCCTTTTCAGGTCCAGGAGGGAAGTACAGGGATTTTTAGTGTGGTTGTTTAGGTGTTAGTAAGCGGATATAGGTCGTGTAACTCAGTTCCTATGTTGTATAGACGATGACGATTATTGGAAAACAAAACTTGTTGGCATATCCCGTAACACATTTTACAAAATGTCTTACAAACTTGGGAATCAATACTTGAAATTTTGACCGTACATTAAGCATTGGGTGTTTACAATGGCGAGCATTGATCGAAATAAAACAAAACCGCACAACCTGCCAATGGCGGTCAATCACTTACCAAAAATTAATGACGATAAATAATGAAACGAGGGTGACGGATCTGGGTTTATTAGTTTGTCACTGAGGATGTGAGGATTGATGAATGGTTTAAAGCCCTTTTGAACAGTGGAGGGGTAATGTTTTTAAATAGATATGAAAAGACTTGATTGATAGGGATTGAACTGAAGGGCTGCTAATCGACCCTAGCGAGGAGGTGCTTTTATAGAATTTCGTTATAAATATCGTTTTAAGAAAATTTGCTCGTGTAGCATTTTTTGAATCGAATTTAATTTGAATATATATGCGTGTTTCTTTATGTATTGCACAGTTGTATCTCACATACGGAATTGTACACAAATAAACAGATACCGTTAATACCTTAGCATTGAAAAAGGTACTTTTTAAAATAAAGGTTTAGAAATTATCATGTCTGTAAACAAAATGAAACCATTGTTATTGGCTGTGTTTATAAATTAATCTTTTACAGACACAATTTATGCACATTAGGTCGTATATGATGATATTCCCCCCACCCAAATGAGAAAATAAAATAAATCAGAATATTTAAACAAAATCAAGTCATCAGATTTCGGTGTCAAATATAAACGTATCTAATGTGAACATATCTAGTACAAACTATTTATTAAAATTAGTTCATTTTATTTTGTTGGTAAATAATAAAAATTCATAATTACACAGCCTGTTTAGTATAATTAGTTATTTGAAAAACCCGGTTTGTGTACAATTGTTGCCTATAAAGGATTGATTGAAATTATTATTGTTAATTTAATGTTAAAATCAAATGTAATTTTGGAGACTTACCTTAGCAGTTGTAGAGTAAATATATTTAACAGTTTCAAAGACAGTCTGTATTGTAATTAAGTAATTGCAGAATTATAGCTCTAATTGCAAATTAATTATATCTTGAACTGAGAAAGCTGACTGATTAAATACACAATCGAAATCGTAACAATAAGTGAACTTATCACTTTTGGTGAGTTGTTTTTAAAGTTCAAGGTAGACGATGTAAATTCTGGATATTTTTGTTATTTTAAGGCGAAAAGCATTAAGGCTATTATCGCCTCCCTAAATGTAAGTGTAAGTGTAAAGTGATAAGTGTAAGTCGTAAGTGTAGTGTTGTAAGTGTAAGTGTATGTTAGACTCGGGTACGGCGAGGGACGCCTAAATCCTCTCAGTAGGTGCAGCTAATCTGGACCCCCTGCGGGGCGTACACACTGGAAGGAGTCTTGTAGTTGTTAGCTTACTGTAAGGTAATTAGCACAAGTAACGGCACAAAGATTACACACACAAATTCACGTATTATGTATTTTGATTATGTATTAATGCTGTTAACTTATATTCGTGTTGGGTCTAAGAAACCAAAAAACAGAGAGATTTAGCTAGGATTTCGGATATTAATTTGGCTATTTAGAGCGCATGATTAATGTCTCACTGGGGAGTATTATTAGTTAAGAAAAATACTCGTTGCAATAGTGGAGGTATCGGGTACGGTCCCGTAGGAAGTGCGTGACTACCTCATTAAGTTTTAACGTACGGTCAGAGAAAACGATAGATATTTATATCAGCTAAATTCTCTTAGAAAAATATTATTAGCGGTAAAATTCGATAGGATTAGCAGATTGGAAACACGCGGCTAGAAATAGCGCGTATGAACTAGACCGAACACTGCACTGAACGTACTTTACTCGTGTGAGGTTGCAAATGAAATGAAGCTCGAGGAGCTGGTCGGAGGACGCTACGGGCTTGACCTTACTGATGCCTTTTGGATAGTGGGTTCTTGTAGGAATTCCGTTTATGACGGATTTATGAAATTCAGCCAATCGATAAATCGAGCTTTCTGATTGGTAGTTGCGCTTGGAGAGAAATGCCGTTACTGTAATTAGACTTAAACGGAATCGTCAGCTAGGGCTGATTCACCGTATGTGGCGTGATGTTGAATAACTCTTCGGTTGGCTGAAGAATATGATTGTTATTATATAGACGGCTGACAAATTTAAAACCGGAAATCACGAGCTGGTGGCTTTAACAAAGTTAGTGTATTATTAATTATTACAGTGTACTATAAAAAGTCTAAATGTGTGTAACTTGTCAGTACAGTCAGGTTAGTAAATTTGTAAAATAAAAGAAATTTTCGTAGCAAGAATAGTTAAAAAAAAATTCTATTTTAGAACAGCTGTTCTTTGGAAAATGAAAAATCGCGACAAAGTTTCTGCTATATTTTATACCTTCATATGCAATGTGTTTTAACGCAATTGCGAGTATAGAACGGAGTGTGCGAAAACTAACTGAAATGTTTCTATTTTTTAAAGTTTATTGGGTAAGTCAGAGGTTCGAGACTTAACCGTTGGATTTTCTGTATGCTGTGACGCTCCCACGATTTTATTACCTTAGTTTGGGAAAAAATAAAAAATAAAATACACAAGGCAACAGTAAAAAAAAGTACTTAGTTCTATTCTTTGACAATATTTGGTTCATAATTGATCAGTCTACGTAAAACACACACACACACACACACACACATACACAAACAAACCGGAAATCATTTCACAAATTTCAGTCACGTTAAAATATCCTGAATCATTTTGAGATTAGAAAATCTAAATCTTTCAGTTTCACACAGAACGTAAAGTTTAACAAAAGCTTCACATTTAATTCCCGGTAAAATATCACCCCTTACAAATCCCTCAGGAAGCTGTAAATCCTCAGCAGACAGGAACAAAACAAAATCCTCCCACCCTATCTCATACTACCCCTCCCTGCACGCTTTATTCTTTAATCTTATTTTAACTTTAGTTATTTCGTTTCTCTTAATTCTTTCTAAAGCAGATAACTTTGCTTAAGCACTTAGCAAAGCTCCAGTTGGCAAAGCTCCTCCCGGTTTTTCTTGCTGTAAAGAAAATTAATTTTTTGTAAATGGTAGAAAATGTCCCACCATATATACAAATACAGGCAAGGACTAAACAAAGCATACGGATCCCAACTGGATAAAACCTACGAAAGCAGTAATGCGAACATTATTAATATACCTATTTATTCACAACCAGTACAAACAGTCCTGTATTAGTACTATGAGAACATTATTAATATACCTATTTATTCACAACCAGTACAAACCGTCCTATATTAGTACTATGAGAACATTATTAATATACCTATTTATTCACAACCAGTACAAACCGTCCTATATTAGTACTATGAGAACATTATTAATATACCTATTTATTCACAACCAGTACAAACCGTCCTATATTAGTACTATGAGAACATTATTAATATACCTATTTATTCACAACCAGTACAAACCGTCCTGTCTTAGTACTATGAGAACATACAAATTGTATCATATTTTCCCCTGGAATAAATCGGTCGATAATAAAATAGAAAATATTTCCTGAACAGAAATGTTATAGTATGTAATGTAAACAAACATCCGTTCTCTGCAATCAGCAAGCTTACTGCCTGAAGCGCTCTGCTTGTTTGGACTGCAGTTTTTCAAAGGCGAATATCTCTCTGTCAAAAACACTCGAATTGTATCGAAATGTAAAATAAATAGTGAAACGAAACTGTAGAAATTTTTTGTATAATTTTACAAAATTATACACTAGTAATAAACAAAACAAAGAATCAAAGAATTTACGGTAGAATATTCCTAAAATATTTTGTTTTTTTATATAATTTGAAAAATCAAGTCAATATTCCTACTTAAAAAAAATTCAAAACAAATATTTCTTTAAATTATTTTATAAATATTTAATTTATATAATTATCCGCAACGTACAGTGGTTTCACTGACTTGGATTTTAAAACAAAAACAATATAAGTTGCGTAAGTACGGGTAATCGAGCATTTCGATACTGGAATATTAGTTTGGGAAAAAAGTTGATTTTTGTAATAATTTGAAAACGTTTGATAAACAGTAAATTTTGCAATTCCATTTTAAAAATTCCTAATATTTATTTACTTATTAATATTTATTTATTTATGAAAGACTTAGAAGAAATTACCTTCTTTATATGACGTACATGTAAGTTGTTTAACAACCATTGAGCTCTGACAACTCACTGAGGCAAAGGCGCGTGATAGGGAGGAGCAGACAAGATAAAAAAGTAGTTCTATAAAGCGCAAACATTTAGAAACATGATTTATCTACGCTTTACTAGAGTAAAAGCGACCATTTCTTACATTTAATTTCTGAAAAATTTCTCAAAATCTTTCCGGTTAATCGGTCATCCCAATGAGAGATTTTTATAAAATTGTTGCTGTATTTTAATTTGAATTTTATTTTATTCTTATCATCGATCCCCGTAACTGAAAAATTGTGGTTTGTTCAATATTGTTTCCTTCATTTTTAATAAGCAAAATTTATTGTATTGTGAAACGCTTCGTGAAATATTCCTACTCGTCATGGTCTGTATTGAGGGAAATAATGGTGAATCTATGTTTACTGTTTACATATTTGTAGGAGAATGAATAAGTTGTTAGGTTTATTTGTATTTTCATTTCACGTCTAAACAAGTGATTGAATAAACAATTTTATGATGTTTTAAATTAGCATGAACGTTTGGCAATTTGTGTAAATTATTGAAATGATATTTCAATGTCGACGTAACGTTTCAACTAAACAATGGCGCCTACATTTATCAAAAAAACAAAACAATAACCTTACCAAATTACATTACTGTTGTCCGAAGTATTATCATTGTTCATTCAGTAAAATGACCCTTCATCTGTCTCTGTCATTTGCATCTTTCGCATTTGAATGTCTTTCTCTATAGTTCATTTAAACAAAACCGTCACTGCTTGACTTACTGACATAATATTTCTGACTTTCTGCTTTAAAATTGTTTTAGAATTGAAAATGTTCCAGCCTTACAACCATTATTTTCAATCTAAGTATGTTTAAAATAATTAAATAATTTAAAAAGAAATGTTTTTGAAAGTTTAAAATTTATAAATAATATTATTTTGTTAATACAATTTGACCGAAAATGTAGTTTTAAAATATATCAACTAAGGCAAAATCACATTTAAAAAAGGTGACGTTACCGAAGTGCTCTACAACTTTTGTTCAAATATTAAGTCTGGTAAGAATACACAATTTGAAATGATAGAATTTTATATTTAAGCACTAAATATCGAATTGCAACCACACAGGAATTTTTTCGAGTGATTTCAACTCCTAAGTTTTTTTTTGAGTTTAATGGCAAAAGTAAACCAAATTTAAAGGTATATTCCGTCTTTTAAGAAATTACTAAACTTTTAGTTCTCTCAATGCAAACATCTTAGCATAACGTATTAGGATTTTCAAGGTTTTAACATTTTTATTAAAACATGGAAATTTTGCATACTCACTCACAATCTATTCACATAAAGTAAAATGTATTTGAAACTCTTTTTTTTTTAACTAAGCTTCAAATTTAATAGACTTACACAAACCTGGTTCTGCGGGGGTTTAAAAGCAGCCACTAATTGTTTTAAAATTACAAAAACCTGTCTAACTGCAAAATTGTTTGTAAACTGTTAAAAATGAAAATATCTTTCACTTCCAGAAGCAAAGTAAGACCAATTTCAATTTAAACGTTGAGGGGAATTAGAGTGGCGGGGATGACTGCAAGGCTGGGGATATTTCCTTTCTCGCGCGGATTAAATTGCTAGAGTGATTCCGTCGTTAATAGCTCTAAATTCAACCATATTTATATTATACAATGCTGCATACCTAGTGCAATAAAACACGGAATGCTATGGAACAAACAATTTTATAAGTCAATAAAGTTATATCTTTTATTAAGTCTACCAGTTTGTGGTTTATCCCGGATACGCATATAAACGTTCTTTCTTGTTCCATCCTTAAATACTCGTATTTTGTATATCTAGGTTAATAACTTTATAATAAGAGGTTTTGTTAGACACAATATAAAAGGAAATTAATGCTGGATTAACATTGAAAACACTTTTTTTATTAGTATTACTTTCTTACAGATCTACAGGCAAAAACGGATTTCAAATTAAAAATTCGGTTTCGAAATATGGGAAAATCACACTTGCAAAATTCTAACCAAATCTGTCAATTCGTTTTCGTTTAGTCTCTTGAGATGTGTACACACACACACACACACACACACGCACATACACACATAACATTTTTTAGGACTCTGGCAACTTGAAAATGGTTAGTTCCGTTAAAATTTTAAAATTGATATTTCCATTATGTCCAACGCTTTTGTTATACTTCGTACTGTGAGAGAGTAAAGCTATTGAATTAAAACAGTTTCAAATTCAAATCTACCTGTTTCGTTAAATCGCAATTTGTAGATTATATTCATAAATAACAGTTTAAATTTGTTAGTTATTATTGTAATGGATTTTATTAATTTAGTTTTTGCCATGGCTACCTTGTTTTGAAAAAAATATTTTTTTAATTTCGAGAAACATAAGTGAACATCACAGTTTTGTTTTGTATTGAAATACATTTTTGGAATTACAAATTTAAAACACGCACTTTTTACATCTATTCAATAGAACCTATTATTTAAAACCAAATTTTTGTTGCTATTTTATTTTTAAAAGTGAAGTTTTTTCATTTAAAAATTGAAAATTCGGCTTTGTATATGCATCTTCGTATATAGTATTACGATTAATATGTGAGAAATTAAAGTTCTAATGAATTACTGTAATTTTTATTTGTGTACTTAAGTGCAGGAAAATTATAGAAAATCTTTAGACATGACTTTTGTAAAATTTTTAAACTGGGCTTTTGAAGTTTTTACTAAAACTATGGGTAGTTATAATTTTTAAAATCACTCGTTTCGTCTATAAGAACATAAAAGATTTATTTGGTTTATATATTAAGTAAATAGTTTTATATTCAGAAGCGGTGTCTGACAGACATTCTTGTGTATAAACTCAAACAATAGCTTTGTCTATTTCGTTAAAAATCTCAAACCTACTTTTAAATTACACTCCATTCTTAAAATATGAAAAAATAGATTTTGTAATAATTTTAATCCTAGTCACACATACTAAGTGAAATACATTATTTTAGAATCATACAGTTTTTAATTACGTTTTGCTCCAAGTATATGTTCATAAAATATTTAAACCTAACAACCCTTAAGTATTAAAGATACATTTTCATATTTACATTTTGCGTGCACTCACGTGAACAAAGAACAAACCCCAAGGGTAGGTGTGGGTAGGTAGGTAAGAATAATAAGAGACGGGGGGTTGACGGAGGGGGTTGTATTGTGGTGTGTGGGACTTCAAATGTAACCACGACGCAAAATTCCCCCGCAAATGTTTTGACAATACAAAATAGAGTTGTGCTGTCATGTAAATAGCAGAATGTTTCATTTGTAATTCGTATTGTTGAACAGATATTTTGAATTTTGAAGTTTAGAAATGAAAGAGAATTGTTGAGTTTTTCATTATAGCTACTGAACTCTTTGCGATTCGATCCCACTTGCTGCGTTTACAGATGTTCTTAAGTTTTTTTTCTCTAAACAATCATAAGAATGAGTAAAACATCTTAAAAAATCAGCTGATTTGCGGAGATATTTTGTATGTTTTTTTAATTACAAGTTGTAGCAATCAAATAGTCGGATTTGTGCTATAAAACATTTTATTGATCACCAATTACATTACAAAGTTTATTCCGTTTAATGTACTCTCCTTGCCGATCCTTTACAACGCTCCGTATGAACTTTCCTTTGTTCAAAGCAGCGCTGTAAGCCCTCTTCAGTCAGCTTGTTGAAAACCTCCGTCGGTTTAGCTTTCACTCTTTCAAACTGTAAAATCGTGCCCCCTTAAGCTCATTGTGACCTTAAGAAAGAGAAAGAATGTCCCAACGGGCTAGGTTGGGCGAGTACGTTTGGTGGGTCATCACGCTAATGTCGTACTTCGCAAAGGACGCCTTTAAAAGCAAGGCACAATGGACAGGCATTGTCTTGGTGAAGCATTGAGGAATTGCTGTTCTACAAATCGGATCTTTGTCTTCTTACTCGATCACGAAGGGCTGTCAGAACCTTGACGTAATAAAGGTGATTGACCGTCTGTGACCTTGAATTTTGATTTCCTCAATTTAGCTTTTTTTGCCACGATGAGGTGGAACGTTTCTAATGCATAGATTGGCGCTTTGTTTCAAGATCATAGATGAAATACCACGATTCAGCACAAGTAATCACTCTTTTTAACAATTTTGAATGATTATCAATGTTGTTTAAGAGGTCAGCACAAATGTTCATTCTCTATTCTTTTTTGGCACCATTTTTTGCGCACCATTTTTGCAACCATTTTTGCCCACCATTTCTGGGAAACCAGAAGTTTTGGCACCATTTCCAAACTTTCTGCATGTTCAATGTTTCGTGCAGCATATGATGAACACTTTGTTAATTCTTGAGATTTCAGCATGAACTCGGACACTCAAATGACGATTTTCGCAGATCAATTTGCCAACTTTCTGGATGATAAGTGTCGTTTGGGACACGGATCGTTTTGGTTTCACGTCCCTCCATAAACCTTTTAAACCACTCAAAATCTTGTGTGCACGATAAATATTCACTCCCATACAGTTCCTTCAACATGGCATGAGTTCCGTAGTAGTTTTTCATAGTTTCAAAAAAAAACTTAAGGTTAACTCTTTCCTCCATCTAAACACTTTGCATTTTTTCGACGAGACGCTAGTAGAATAGAGAATGAACTATACTCTGTGATCTGCAGTTTATAATATATCTAAATTATATTTGTATAATGTAACGGAATATCCTTTCCTATGGTTTCCATCTTGTTTTAAGCAGTTACTTTCTTCTATGCACATGATACTGACAGTGTTATTATTTCATCGGCGTTAGACAAGTTGCTAACAGCGAGGAAACAAACATCCTACAAAGACGTCGTGTTATTTGTTAGAGAATGTGTAAATCAACTCCCGTTCTCAAATTACTAACTTAAACCTTAAATTAGCAACTATAACACAAGTGTAGGTGTTCAGTCTACGTAACTAAACTGAATACATTTAACACTATCTCTAGTTTAATATTTTAACATAACCGTAGGCATCCCGTGGTAAAGTTACTTATTAAGTCAAGCACTTTACAAATAGAGTTGATCCATATTTTTAAATCGTCGTGTATTGTTTTTATGTACACAAATGATGATAAATGTTTGAATAAAAGATAATATTAATATTTTAATATATACATTTTAGATTTTGTTTATGATAACTAATTTATGCCATTTTAATACAAAATATTTATGACTTACGTGAACTAATAAAAGAATTATTGAACAAGAATAATTGAAATTGGTGTTAGTGTATAAGGGAGTATAAAATTGTTTCTTTAATTGCGAGTTTAAAATTGCGTGGGTTCAACCAGATTTTCGTTAGCTTTACTCGATGTTCAATGGAGTTGTACATGTTTATTTGTTATATAAATATTAAATTTTGTAAATTGAAAGCTACATATTCAGTAGTTTTACTCGTGGCTTTTAATTAGAATGAATACAAATAAATAGGTACAAATATGTAAACAGTTAAAAAAATAATAAAGATTAATTATTTCTAATTGTTAGTGGATAGAACAATACTTTAACCGGGTTTAATTTTTAATGTACTGTTTGACAGGTATAATTGTTTCCCCAATGAATGATCTGATGCGACTCAGTGGGTTTCTAATATTGAAGCTTTTAAATTTGTATTACCCCTAAATGTATCAACAGACCAGCTAAATGTAACAACAGACCAGCTAAATGTAATAACAGACCAGCTAAATGTAACAACACACCAGCTAAATGTAACAACAGACCAGCTAAATGTAACAACAGACCACCTAAATGTAACAACAGACCAGCTAAATGTAATAACAGACCAGCTAAATGTAACAACAGACCAGCTAAATGTAACAACAGACCAGCTAAATATAACAACAGACCACCTAAATGTAACAACAGACCAGCTAAATGTAACAACAGACCAGTTAAATGTAACAACAAACCAGCTAAATGTAACAACAGACCAGTTAAATGTAACAAAAGACCAGCTAAATGTAACAACAGACCAGCTAGAGTGACGAGACCAACATTGACTAGATTCTTCTGGGATCAAGAGTAAACAATAAAAAGTACATGTAAACAGTTTCCAAAATTTTCCTACGGAAAAAAGTTTGATGATGCCCTAAAGGAATATTTCCTTAAGTAGATAATTCTGGAAGGAGTACCACAATGAATTGCATCAGTATATTTTTCAGTGCATGATCTAGTTTTCAGAGGAAATAATCAGGGGCTAGACATTAACAATCATTGTATTTTTACCTGTCCAATTTAATTACCACACTCTCCTTGCTTCTGTGTGAGTGATCAAATAGCACTATTTTTGGTCAAAAAGCCTCTCGTATTGCCTTCAAATACCAAGCGCACTATTTTAGCAGAAGATTTGTCAAAGAAGGAATGGATTTGACTTCAAAAGAGCTGAAGATTTTTGCTTTAAATATTTTCTTCTATTCTTCCATATGCAACTGTTAAGCTTGTGTGTTCTTAAGACAGGAATATCTTCCTACACTAGCTTTAAGTTAACTCATGTAGTTTGACAGTATCTAAAATACCTCATTTTTTGATAAAGTACCTCATAACCTAAAGCAGTCAAATATCTAAGGGTTTCTACCGCCAGCAAATTTCGACCAATAGGACGGCTCGGTGAGGTTTTACTTACAACCAGATGTAAATTCCGAGACCAGTTTAAAATGAATTTACAAAAACGACGCTAAGGATTGGTTCTGAAGAATTACGCTAGAGCGAGGTTTTACCAAGCAGGAACCAAGCTTTACTCGTTTACTAGATTTACTCCAAGAATCAACTTGAACGGTTTCAATCCTGTTATCAGTCCGCGCGCCAAACGGTTACACAAAGAATATCGGTTCAATAGCTGTCATAATTTGCTCTCTACCAGTGAAACGTTATGGCACAGTAAATAAAAAAAAGGGTAACTTGTACTTATACTGTGCCTGATAAAAGTATCCAGTTTGACATAGAGCTACCCGCCATTTTGACCTTGTTCGATATTCCGGTTATTTACCAAATATCGTTTCTATTCTGATTGCACCACGTAAGAGAATTATCAGAACCGCAAATATTCTGTTTATATCTCCTTCAGCGAGACAATCATATTTAATTCTAGACCCACGCTAAACGTTTAACTCATATTGGCTGGATTTTATCCGAACTGCATCACGAAATTGGACATAACGTGTTTTCAACAGCGAATCATTGATATATCAACGATGAGAATCTAGATAAGTGCACATTATTAACAACAAACTTTATATACCAAATGTATGTGTCATTCTAACTGCGTCAACACAGAAGATATGGCTAGCAATCTACAACAATGGATGTAAGAGCTAATATATGTCCACTCATATTTAAGATTTTGGTTGTACTTGTATTATAAACTCTCATAAATGGTCCTCCGGTTATCTGTAAATAACTGTACTTTAACGTTTTGCTCCTATCCAGGTCGAATTTTCAAAATATTTATTCTTTAATTATCTAAAAAAAGGTTAATTTTTAAACGATATCTCTGTGTACCTGCAAATCTGGTTTTATACTAGTAAGGGCTGAGAGGGAACTTAGCTTTGTGCTGTCTGACATTTGTAATACGGAGTTCTTTATGATTCAGTTAAGAATGTTAGAGTGCTACAAAGGATTCTTCCCTTTCATATTTTATGAATCTGAAGCTGGCAGAATGTTTTTTTTATGAAAATGTCATGGTATGAGAGGCTTAGCAGACAGATTTACCGGACAATATTTGTGTGTTTTTAATAAAACCGGTTTTTGAAAGTTAACGTAACCATTGTTTTAGCCATCTTTCAAAAACGTGAACTGATTATAATTGTCACATAGTTCTTTTAATACAAACAACAGAAACTCTGTTTATAATTACACACTAAAATATATTGAAAAAGCTTAAATGAAAAGGTCAACTAGAAGAGAGAACACAATTATTGAGCGTTGCGCACAGAACCTACTTAACGGACGAACCTTAACGGACGAACTTAACGGTTCGAAACCTACCAGCACTGAACTGCTACAGATAAATAACCAGTGTTTTATTTAAGATATATGAATGCTGCGCTCTCTGAAGAAATTAATATAAAACTACTTTGGAGTATTTACGGAGCGCTAATAATAATCAGTGATCGAAACGCAACTATTTAAACTCTACAACTATATTATTTGGGCAATGTTTTATGTTTAAATGAAATTAAAAATATTTCTAGAAGAAACGGAGAGCAATTTCCGACGCTTAGTTTACAAATACACTCAGACCTTAAAAAGTCATTCACATGGAAATACTATTGACATATACCGCAGGAAATGTCGCCCCCATTAAGCTTTTGAAAAGATATGAACGTACTTCAAAGGCAGCAAAGACGAAGAAAACATCCATCCCTTAGTCGTTTATACATTTACTCTGCTGGGCGCACTTCATTGTGATGCAGTCGTGCTGCAGTTTGAAAAGAGCAATCTTTTTGTGTATGTTTAAACTCATGCGGGTAGTTTTTATTCTGTTAACAGGTCATTCACCTAGGAAAGACTGGCTTAAAATTTATTACTGACATACTACACCATCATTAATCAAGGATTTAAACTGGTAATTAAAAACCGGTTTTGTTAACAGTTTAAAAAACATGCTAGAATTAATTTTCAAAATCAACTAGAAACAAGGGTTTCTTTTAGGGATGTTTTTGTTTTTTAAATTGGGTACTCAGGCTTCGTTTACTATGACTAGGTTTTAGCCAAATCAAAGATTTTGCGATTTTAAATCCAGTAAGAAATATTTTAAAAAACGTCTCTAATTACACATCAAGTATACTTATATTAAGAAAATATATAATCATCATTTAACAATTTATCTCATTTATTTAAAAACAAACACGACGTTATTATGACAAAAATATGTAAACAAATATTTACTTTCAAATTTGAAAATAAAAAACATTCTTAAATAAGCTCTGCATAACGTTTTATGAAGGTTTGTTTTCTAGATTTGAACGTTTTTAGACTGAATAGATATTTTAAAACAAATTTTAGACTTTATAGGAATTTTGCCGGGTAACGTCATTATTAAAGCTTATACTATAATGAAATACGTAGTTCTTACACACACACACACACACACACAATTTTTGATTTTTTAAAGAAAATTTTTATTAGTAATAAGGTGTTTGAAATGATTGTAAACATTTGAAACTTGATCAAAATTAATTATAAATCTTAAAAAGAACATTGTTGGTATTTAAAAAATATTTAAAAGTATGCATAACGTTCTTGTCATGACAGGCTAATTACAATCAAACGATTAATTTTTCTAACTTAGATAACTAACATCTCGTGTCCTAAAACAATAATTTATTATGAATGTTTTATGATGTGACTGCTGCAGTAAGAAGAATTATTGATTTTGCATTTTGCCTTTTAAGTTTCTTAGATTTTAGATCTAAGGAAACATTTACGAATTTGATAAAAATTTAAAATGTTTTTTTAAATTTTCAAAACTTTACAAAATCACATGCAGAGATTTCAAAAGAGATCTACATGTGCATATTTTATGTTCGATGTTAACAGTAAGTTGAAAAATGTCTAAAAGTACAGATGGCGTGAAATGTGACACAGCTCTAAGTGGGGACATTAAAAACAACCATGTATCCCTTTTCTTACAAAACCTCGCTAATGCACCTCCATTACGTAACACGGGAAAGAGCATTCGAAGCGCAGTAATATCTACAGGGTGCCGCGGAATTTACGTCTGCATTAAAGTTTTAAGTAATTTAGGGATTTACTTGATAGTACTTCTAAATGATTGATTTTAATATATCGATATCATTAAAAAGAAAACTATGAAAGAAAAATGGAAGAGAACATTTTTGGTTTGTTTCTCTATGTCTGTTTTATATAAGAACATTAGTAAAATCATACGCACGCACAAGCTTATCTATCTGTTCCAGTTAAGTGCTCAATTGTTTAAAATTAAAACAATATTATATTGTATTAATTTTTTCAGCTAAAATTTGAGTTTAATTAAATGTCCAAAAGTGTGACATAAAAAATAGATTGAAATCGGTAATTACGGCAAACACATTTTTGTTTTCTATGTGACTTTTGTTCAAATTATTTGCGGTTTAGGACAGTATTAATAATGAAAACAAAATATATTAAAAAAAAGGAAAAGAAAGTTTCTTGGAAGCAGTTTTAGAGCCGTTACAGAAAATTTAAAAAAATAGAACAAATAAAGAAATTATAGGGTTTTTCTGATGGAATAAAACGAAAAAAGAAGTCAGGGAAATGTTATAGAAGACATACGATAGGAGTGCAGTTCTGGAAAAATAGATGTGGAGTAGAAGATAGACTGCTGTTAAAAACAATTTTAGCAACTGTGACGGTTTTTGTTACGAAAAAAATTGTTTACTTTGTTATAGCTAATTAATTTAAAATTAGGAAAGACAAACGATCTAGGAATCACTTTGTAATAAGTTGAAAGGTCAGGAAGTGAATAACCCAAAATTATTACTTACTTAGATTTTATATATTTATGTCAATGACAGTTTCGATTAAAATTTTGTTGAAGAATACAAATTTTAATAAAAATATTTAACTGAAATTTTAAAATGCTGAAATAAGTCAAACGTTTTCTACCACGTTTTTAATATTTATATTTAAAGATAATTTTTGTCGAGTTTAGATAAATAAATTCAGTTTAATTACCTTAAAGGCAATAGATCATTTTACTAAGTAATATTTTTTGGTAACACAATGAGAAAGCTTTTCGATACTTTTTATTCGGAAAATCAATTACAGCTATTCTCAGCTGAGAAGCACTACAGTGTGATCAGCGCCATTGTAGGCAGTGAACGGTGAAATGAAAAGAAAGACACAAAGAACTCACGAGCAGTGAAATCAGCTAAGTCATTTTCTTACATTTTTGTCAATGGAGGGAAACGATGTCGTGAAAATAACAAAAGGACTCGACTTTTGTAAGTAAAAAATATTATTAATAACAATAAACGAGCGCTGAGTGTTGATTAGAGGTTCCTGGACGTCGGTAATAGAGTAATTGGCAAAACCAGCGGCTACTTACTGGGAAATATTGGCTGCGTGTAATTAATGTGCGTGAGCAGTGAATTTGTCTGATAACAAAATTGAATTTTTACCCGTTTTAGATTTGCTTTTTAATTACGACAATAAGTTTAAGCAACTTTGATGTAATGAGAGTTTAAATACGTTTTACAATAATCTACTCTTGAACAATATTTTTTTACATTGTTACACGGGTATAGCTTAATAATATGTATTATAAATTTGAAAGTTTGTGTTTGTTATTCAATCACTAACTACTAGACCGATTGAGATGAAATTGGTGTACACATGACTTAAGTACATGAGATGAATTTATTTATGTTTTAAAAACGCCATTATACTACTTACCTAGTCCAACTTAGTTATTTAGTATTTAGCTAAACAGTGACGTTTTATACGTTTATTATATATTGGTAGGTGTGAATAATAAATACAGTATTTAAATTATTCTAAATGCCGTTATAATACTTATCCAGTCCAACTTAATTATTTAATTTTTTTGACATTTAGTAACTGTAAAACAGTGATGTTTTTACTTATTTGATATTAAAATGTTTGTAAAATACAGTGAAGGTTTTTAAACATTTTTTTAGGCAAAAAACTAGAAGATTATAACACAGTAAAAATATATAGAAAAATAAGTTTATATTTTATATCATATCAATAAAAAGTAAATTGTGTGTGTGTGTGTGTGTGTGTGTGTGTGTGTGTGTGTGTGTGTGTGTGTGTGTGTGTGTGTGTGTGTGATGTACAGCCAAATCTATTGCACGCAGAGATCTGAGATTTTTAAAGTAGGAGATCTGAGATTTGACTGAAGAAAATCAAACAAACACGTCGATGTTGGATTTAAAAAATTCAAAATTAGATAGAAGTTTTACTGAAAATTACACCTTATTTATACCTAACGCCATTTTTAAAACTATTTCAAATTTTTAATAAATGTAGTAGGTTTACTATTGCACTGCGATCTTGTAGATCTATTGTGCCTCCCTACACATATGCAGATCTATTGTGCCTCCCTACACATATGTAGATCTATTGTGCCTCCCTACCCATATGTAGATCTATTGTGCCTCCCTACACATATGTAGATCTATTGTGCCTCCCCACATATATGTAGCTCTATTGTATCTCCGTACACATATTCTTGCGTTGTTCAGTTACAACGTCTTCTCCAGCTTTATTCTCTTCATAAAATCAAGGATTTGAGAGGGTTCAAGGTGGACAACTCCCTCACTTCTAAATTGCTGACTTTCCAGTTAGTTATTGAGGTACTTGCTTTGCTAATTCCTTGTAAATTTTTCTTTCTCTTATGACGGAGGTGTGCACACGTTTTCGCTGTGTGATAAGGTCACGCCAATTTTATTTTACATTATTGTCTAAATTGTTTTCACAAGTAGCTAAGGAAATGAGCTCCCCCTCATTATACAGAGACAAGCATCGTGGGATATGGTAAGGAAGGTCGTTACGTATCCCAGGGCTCACTTTGATACACCATTATGTCGGTGTCATTTAGTCCATTAGAACTGGTCGCTTTACACTTTAGAGTTAGACAAGCTAAATAGAATAGTGAGTTCGTCTTGAGTAAATGAGTGATGTAGTACTAATACTAAATTATATTAATTTTACCGATGCCGTTCTGTGGGCCATCAGTGGTTCACGTTTCACGTTTGGGTCAGGGTAAACTATTACATTTAAAACGAAACTAAAAATGTCACACAATATTTCCAGCCCTGTTCAGTTTTAAAAGTCAATTTATTCTTGACAGCACCGAAATATTTTGCATTTCCCATTTTTTTAGCTAACAATATTTTTAATTTGTCAGAAAAGCAAATTACCGTTAAAGTTAAAGTTCTGGATTTGAAATACTGATAGTATTGTATTCTTGGAACTGAATGAAATTGTATTGCCTAACAAGTATTAAATAGGTAATATATGAGAACGTTATAGATGGAAATTGTATTTTAACGGAACACCTAGTTTTAAATTTCCTAATAATACGTTTCCAGTTAATAACTTTCAAACTGTCAACTTAATAAATAATTAACACTAAACAAATGTAAAAGTTAATAACAACAAACTGGCTATGTGTGGAACATTGTTTTCACACCAGCGTCAATCAGTCAATGTATTATTAAATTCACTTAGCAATCATTTTTTCAGAACTTGTTTTGTTTTTGCATGTTTTGAAACGTATTTTTGGCACCGAGAAATAGCGATTCATGTATATTAAAGATAATCAAGAAGCTTTCAAGTAAAATTATTGTAAGAAGTTCTTGGAAAACGTTCATTAGGAAATTTCAATTGGAAAATGAACCATTAGAGTAGCCATCATGTAGACCCGGACATGCAACTTTGAAATGAGCGTTGATTCTGACTTCAAGGTCATTTTATGTTGATGGGTCTCGTTAAAGTTAGTATGTGTGTGTGTGTGTGTGTGTGTGTGTGTGTGTGTGTGTGTGTGTATATATATATATATATATATATATATATATATATATATATATATATATATATAATGTGTGTGTATTATGTGTGTGTGTGTGTGTGTGTGTGTGTGTGTGTGTGTGTGTGTGTGTAAACTTTGCATAAAAATCGATTTTTTAGCACAGTATCACATGCAAAAATTCGATTACTTGGCAAAATGAGTCAACAGTTTAAAAATTGCAGCAATTTCCTATCTTAAAAAAATATTTTTCTATATTTTACACTAATTTGAAATTACCGTTAAAATCCCCATAATTTCACATTTTGAACTCTCAAAATCTGTTTTAGAAAATGAATTTGACGAAAGTTAGTTCGTTTTTGTATTTTTAAATGTAATATTAAAGTTTAAATGCAGATTTTGATACTTATGATGATGTTTAAATAACATTTTTCAAATTATTTTAATTTTTAAAAATGTTAGAAATTCACTCCCATGACGACAACAATATTTTTCCTTTTTTCTTTGCTTCTTTTTAAGTTTCAATATAAACATTGCTGTGTTAACTACCTGTCATAATTAGGCCTGCATATCAAAATATGGACACGTGATTTTAATGAAAACATAGTCATTGTGCATATTTTCTTATTTACCTGTAAAATGAATATTTAACAAACTAACAAAATTGTTTATAAGATTTAAACCAATATTTAATTAAATGCAATTAATAATAATTCTAAATAAAATTAATTTTAAAATTCGATTCAGTATCACATGCATCGATAATCTTAAAAATATTTTTTTTAAATCAACAGATCCAGAAATGTGATAATTTTAAGCACCTCTGGGGGATATATTCTTTAATTGATTTTTATTTAAAGTATGTTTCCGAAAATTTTTAATTTTAAACTAAATAATACAAAGTGTGTAGTGAAATTAAATTTTGTATTTTTTTTTGAAAATATGTAAAACATTATTTACGTTTTGCATTCCGTCTATTTCATAGATAAAAAATTAACTGTAAGTTGAAAACAGTTTCTAAATTCTAAAATCTATGTTAAATAGTGCCAAACAGTGTTGTCTTTAATTGTTCCTTTTGTCTCATTCAATGTATGTAATTCCAAGGATGAATTCGTAAACGATTTGTAAAATCTAATTCTATTTTTAGTGTTTTCATTACCTTATAATGGAATTAGGATCAGGAGCATAACTATCTCACATCCAAGTTCGTAAACTAACTTAACCTTGTGCCAATTTAAATTGTTTCAGTCCTTATAACGACATTAGGATCAGGGGCATAACTATCTCACATCCAAGTTTTGTGAAATCCAATTCAGTCATAGCGCACTCTTACACTGTGCCATTTGTGTCCCGGCTCAGTGTAATGGGTGAAAAAATGTTAATTAAATTATCAATACGACTAAAGAAAACTAGTATTCTTTTCTATGGAAGCACTACCTCTAATGCCTTCTGAGAAAGGATCAGGAAGGAAAGGCACAATCCATGTTGCCAACTGCAATGATAAAAAATTCTAATACAAAGGAAAAAAGATAGTTATGTAAAATTGTTGTTGCAACTGAAAGAATTATTTTTTTTGAAACTTTTTCTAAGTCCTTGTTCAGAATTGTTTGTCAGAAGAAACAAGCCACTTTGGTCAACTTCAGAGACCAACATAATCTAACCTAACTTAACCTAACCTAACCTAACCTAGACTAACCTTACCTAACGCGGAGCAAACCATTAAGTAAACTAAAGCAACATATAAAATATTGTCACCAACTTCATAGACGACGATGGATTATTTAAAATTTACTGTACACATTGAAAAAATCTCAATTTTATTATAAAAAATATAATTAATGGTTTTTAAAATTATTCTACATTTTAGAAATATAAAAATTGAAGTATTGTTTCTTAACGAAATGGAAGGAAAACAAAACAAACCATTATCTGAAAGCAATTTACTGTACTTCCAGAATTACAAAGTTCTTTTTTTTAATTAAAAATGACCAACAAGTGTTTCGATTTAAGAAAAAGCCTAAGTGGGATATTAGGACAGTCTTTAGGAACACAATATAAGTATACACGAAATTTAGAAAAAACATTTTATGAATGTTTTTGTAAATATCAGAAAACATTACAAATATTAATTTGTAAAATCTTACTATATTAAATTGGGCTTTTGAATCTGTCAAATCTTGATAATCATAGGTTTCGTCATCCGAATTATAATAAAATTCTGTATAAATATCAAAATACAGCAAACAATATGATATCTTCTTACAGAATTGGCTCCATTTACAACTCCGATAGCGATGAAATAAAATAAGTGTTAATAAAAGACAAAAGTAGAAACACGCACAAAATATTAAGTAGAGTAATTGCTTGTAACAATGTTTCATCTTGATCTATATTTACATGATACAAGGGTTGATGTATTAAGGGGTGAGTTATATTTGTATCTCTCAAGGTCATTGCATTACGAGAGCAATCTATTTCATCCCCTTGCTCTGTTGTATTTCCTTGTAAATATGATTTTACCCGAGGGGATGAAATTCATCTTACACCCGCCATAATGCGATAAAACACGTAGCTGATATTATGCCTACTCTAACTTGATTTAATTCTTGTATAATTTATCTAATCTCCGTTTCTTGTGACATCAAAACATTTACGTGCTCGTTGTTCTATAGAAGACATTTCACAATTCTATAACACGTGGTATATCGATATTCAAACAAGTCTTCATATTTATTAAACAAGAAATCACGTAAATGTGTTGTCGAAAAAAAAAAAAAACTGATACTCAAATTTCGTTCAAATTTTAAAACAAAATGTTTCTACAACAATTAATAATTTTTGTATTCAAAAATTTAAAAATATATATTATCTTAAAAATTACTTTAAAGGAAAGTTTGCCCAAATAGAAGTCAAATGTATGGAAGAATTTGGTCACTATTTTCTTAAAATTTTTTGTTTTCTAATTATCAGAAAAAATAAGTGTTAACATCCAATGAAAACTTTTACAAAAACTGATTTTATAAAATCAGTTTCTAATATTTTGTTCAAGTTTTACTGTTCACAAACAATTTTACATAACACTATTTCTTTCCAGAGATCACAATCACACTAAAAGATACAGTTCATGCAGGTTAGCCATTTTTAGCCTACTGGCCCCATTTATATACAGCTTTAAGAATCAAGTGAATGTCATTATTTTGGAGACTTTCGTAATATAAGACGGGAAGAAGCCAAGCCAAGACAGTATAGAAATTTTAAATAAAGCAAATTACAATTTTTCGAAAATATCGATAAATATGAGTATAACGTTCATCGATATTTTTTTTAAATGAAAAAAATAATAAAATAAAATAATAATGTCGATGGAAGTTAATATTTTTTTAATGAGGCCGCCTCGGTGGCCTAGTTGATAGCGTACTGGGCTTTCACCCTGAGGACCCGGGTTCGATTCCCGGCCAGGGCTTGGCATTTTCATATGCTATAAATCATCCCATTATCTGCATTAGCCCAAGTGTGCACAATAGTCGGACGTTAAAAAAAAAAAAAAAAAAAAAAAATTTAATGAGGACCATAAAAATTTAGTGTCCAAATTTGGTTTTAATTTAATTTTTCATAACGTAGGAAGTTTTTAGATCGTTAAAAAAATATATCTTTGGTTTTCATGAATATATATTGGTTTAATATCACAGAGTAAGTAGCGGTTTCTATGTAAACGGCCTTTAGACTATTTATTAAAGTGGTCATTGTATTTGTGCATCCATCTCTCGAGTTTCTTTAAATTAAAACTTTACATTTAAAATTGCCTCAACAAATTTTTAAAGACAATTTTAAATTACAATTTTTCTGTGTATAAAAAACTTTTCAATTTGGATTTTATATCAAATGTATGGGTTGCTATATCTTATGATTTCAAGAGCTGTAAAAAAAAGTGCAATAGGGGAACTGGCTCACAAAAGTAAAAATTTAAAAATTGAAGTAATCGGTGTTTATTCCTGGTAATTGCTAAATTGAAACTCTATACAACCGATGTTAAAACAAATTGAAACTTATCTACATCATATACAAATATGAAACACCAATCTTATACAATATATCCAAATGTTCTAATATGAGTAAACGGCTTTTATTTATATTTCAAATAACAATTAACTAATAGGTCCTAATTATGAATGAACTAATGCATTATTATTATAATCCACTAATTAATAATGTATTAACAATAATGTACTATAAAGTAAAAATAGTAGGCCCTACATGTGTTAATAGTAAATGTGTATTAATAATTAATAATTAACGAGCTAATTTATACACAATGTGCTAACTGCGAATACTGTAAGCGATTTAATGTCAGGAGAGTTTTGTACGTACAATTCAATTTAATTTTGTAATTAATTTGAAGGAATTTAATATTAATTGTAAAATACTTAAGATTGATATCGGGTTTTGAACTCACGTCACTTAATCTTATAAACAGAAATTATAGCACTGAACCACGAATACATTTAAATAAGAAACGTTTAAAACAAATGTAAATTGTACACAAATTTGGACTTCCGTTTTTTCATAATAATAACAGTAACAAAATTTTAATAACAGTAATTAAAATCACGAAAAATTAATATTCGTGATATAACTAATAATTAAAATTAAAAAAAAAATATGTCGTATAGGTTTTTTTTGTTTAGTGAAGACATTGAAGTTAATGCAGTTTGAAGTACTATGTATTGCACGATAACTGAAAAAAGAGACTGAGTATTATTGAACACTGTTACCGAGCATAATAAATACCCTCTTAAATTAATAAATATTATTAATAAATACCCTCTTTTTTCGATCCCAAGCATTCGACAGTCTCATACACAAAAATATTACACAAAATATCTCTCTTTAAATTATTTGGGTTGGGATAACCTGATATGAGAAAAAGAATAAGTTGGTATTATTTCTATATTATATATATATATATATATTATTTCTATAAATATAAACGGACTAGATTCACAGCAACCACTGTAAAAAGCGTGCTCGATATTAACGACTAAAGTCCAAGTAATTGGACTATCTGTCGTTACGAACGCTGCAAGTTGCAAGGACAGGTGAAGGATATGTTTGGAAAAATAGACAGTAGGCCTACTATTTATTTATCGGTAATTCAACTCTCTAACGCAAGATGCAGTAGCAGCGAGCTCTCACATACCTCTCATAAAGGTTATCATTCTAGTACGTTTATATTCAATGGTTACATTGGTCGAAATGAAACAATTTGACTTTATTATTTTCAGTGATGACTTTCGTTTTTTTTAAACTCATCGTAATAAAAACTTTCTTCCAATGGGATGTTGTGGCCTATTTGCCAAATTCGGGTCCTTTTACGAGAACCCTCGTATAATTGACGACCTAAGTGAATGCGACTACTTTTACTTTTGTGAGTGTTTCTGGATTTTCAGTTAAGTGTTTTTGTGAATATTTCTGAATTTTTGTGAAGAATTAAAAGTGCAAGCAACTGGATGGCAAGAACAATAATATTTACGTATTTCTTAATATGAACTTTATTGAGATAATTTTTGTTATTGCTACATTGTTTTCAGACATTTGCCATCCTTTGTGTATATAAAACGATACACGACGTTTCGAAAGTATGGATCAACTCTCTTTCTACCTAACTTGAAGATACTGCCTTAGTTTGAAGATATGTTGCAAAATTATTATAAACTGTATTTTAATTTTGAATGTATTGTTAACGGTTACAACGTGCACGTGTTTTTCAACTAAGGAAAAATATTGAAACCAAAGAAACACAACATTTTCATAAAATACGCGTGTACTGTTTTACACAGTATTTTCATAAAATACGCGAAAAGGAGGAGAAAAAATACAGAAAAAGAGAGACGAAATTTGTTTGCTCCCATATTTCCGTTACATTGTTTCCGTTTGGCAGACTTTTTTTCTATACTCTCCTCTCACCAAAGCTAACATTAAAAGCTTCGCTTCAAAAACTCGAAATGCCTAAGTCTATGTTAATATATTAAAAAACTAAGAAAAACACTCAAATCAGATCCCTGAGTGATCATACCAGAAAAATCTAATAATATATATATATATATATATATATATATATATATATATATATATATATATATATATATATATATATATGTAGAATATAAAAGTCTATACGTGATCATATATATATATATATATATATATATATATATATATATATATATATATATATATATATATATGAGTCTATACGTCATCATGGAAACCACAAAAGGAACTTAAGAACAAGAGTTGAGTTGTTCCACTCTTGAAACGTCGTATATTTATGCATATAAATTAGAGCAAATTTTGGAATAAATTGTAATAATAACATAAATATTCCAACACTAGTAACAATTTTAAAAATAGTATAATATTTGTGTTCTTTATTTTTGCGCTTTGTCCTGCAGTGATGTTTGCTCTCTCCGAACCTATAACTCTTAATTTGTATATATAAATAGTATAAATGCACACACACACACACACACACACACACACACACACACACACACACACACACACACACACACACACACACATATATATATATATATATATATATATATATATATATATATATATGTATGTATATGTATATAAACGTTAGTATATATAAATATTCAAAACACTAGTCATTTTAAAAGTTTGAAATAAAACATTTTTACGTATTATTCGGAAAACATTCAATTTGATTTCGGTTTACACTTAAGTCGTAAAAACGTATTATGTTAGGAATTATAAACAAGTTATAATATTCACATATCACCAAATTAAAAAAAAATGATTTTGAGAAATATGGCAAATTGTTTTGGTTTTGTCGATGAAATCTTAAAACTACTTTTTTGAAAAGTAACCGTTAATTTTCGCTTTCTTTTGTTAAAATAAATAACTAAACAATATTTATTTTCGAATTTTAAATGTTGAAAAATTGTTGATTTTGTTTGAAAACACATCTACACGCTAATGTTCGGTGTGCTAATGCGGTGCATCGTTCAGATTTGAATACAACACACGCACAGACAGCCAACAACGTATTTAAATAATTAGGATTATGGCATATTTTCTTCCGTCTAGTGGTCTACTTACTCACCTCGTAAAGGCTACCGCAGTTTCGAAACCTTACTGTTTCATCTTCACGCCGTAATACAAAATGTCAAATCTCTTTGTCGAGGTCGTCACAAAGTTAATCAAAACATTGAAAATACCCGTCACAAAGACTAAACACAATTGCAGATTAAAATACACACGATAAAATTTGGTTTGGCCAAACGATACGTGCAACCCGTATGTCGTTTCATTCCAGAGTCTTCATTAATAGCTCGCCCGTCAGTGTTATCAGTTACGGTACGTCTGTTGGTTTATATTATTTATTTAAATCACTTATCCTTAGAAACATGTCATATATTAAATTTTATTTAAATGAGAGTTTGTCATTGAGGAATTTAAGGGGTGTCTGATTTTTTGTTGTCTGATAAATCTCACTCTTCAATCGTATCCATATAATTGTTTTTATTACATAAATGGAATATTTCCATGTTGGTATTGATGTCTTCGTATTTATGGTTTTTATCCATAAAATGTTCTGCGAAAGCCGAATTTGTAGATAATGTACTTCTTTAAATCACGAGATGTCTGATCGATAGAAAAGCTTAGGCAATCACTACACTTCATTTTATATACGCCAGTGTTGTCAATGTTATATCCAATTTTATTTGCAACTGGCTTTTGTAGTAATGTTGATAACTTTTATGAAACTTTTATATTTTCTTTGGCTAGTTCCTTGTTTTAGGGCGTGGCTTAAAATTGATCCATATTACGTAGGCTACGTTCGGCAGGAACGGTTTTTTATTTTTGTTTTTGTGTTTGGCAAACAGCCTATCAACAATTGAGCTCCTATATCCATTAGAAACCGCTATGTACTTTATTATGTTCATTTCATTTCTTTTATCCAGAGGGAGTGAAATTAACCTGTGTAACTATTGTAGGATGCCACTTTTACATTGTATGTATGATGGGATAAGGAATGTATTGTCTGGCTCGTTGTGGTAGGTTTTCTGTAAATTCTGAACTGGAAACCATTGTTTACTTTTTAAATAAATAGGTAAAGAAAATGTAATGTATTATCAGTCTCTCCTTATTTTGAAATAGGTAATATGAAAACTGCAATAACGTTAAAATAATATGAAGCTTAATTTCTACACTATTATAATCAGTTCTTTATACTTTGCATAATGAGAATGGTTTCTACAAGTAGAATTCCAAAGCATACGATCCAAATGACTAAAAGGAAACTTTCACACTTTCTTTATTACATACAGAACAATAAAATTATCGCTGCTTCCATTCCACGTTACAAAGCCTTCGTTTAAATTTAATAAATTTTTCTATTTTCGTACGTTTACGAGCCGTTACTTTTTTTTTATGAAATTCTCGTAATATAAAATACCAAACACAGATACGTTCCGCCTCGTGCGACAATACCCTTATTAATTATAAGTGTTATTTGCCTTTCGTCAGAACCGAATCGGAGCAAACGTCGCCCAACAAAAGTGTAATAACAGACACGTCTCCTAATTGCAACCCATTCCACCAGAGCGCTCTGACATTGATTAATACGCCAGCGCAACCCGGAGGGGTTTCTTGGCAACAGACTGTCAGTACCGTATTTACACCGGGTTTCTTACTATTTTTTTAAAAGTTCCAAATCCACCGCGTTTCAACTTTTAATATTAATAATCTTGTTAAGAAGTTATGATTTAATTAAATTTACAGTCTGCATTGGAAAACAAAAATGAAGCTGAATTCGGTCGAGGTTCGTTGACCGAAAGTAACGAAACAATCCCGATGTAACACGATTGTTTAGGTTCCGTAGTGAATTACACCAGTAGTCCAAAGAATAGTAGTTATTTGAAGTAATTAAATAAAATTTTTAATTTCGAAATTGCCCCTTTGGGGCAGTTAGGTTTAAAATTGTCGTGTTTGTACACCACCAAATAATTTTGTTATTTCAGAAGCTAGCTTTAAAATACTAAGTTTGAACAAGTAATTTAGACTAAGTATATTTCTGAATTTAAAGTTTTTCCTTTTAAAATCGCATAAAAAAATCAGGTAAAACAGAGATAGTTTTGCGCACTTTGACTTTATAAAGCCCTAAATCACTATGAACTTTTCGAAGGCAGTGTAATAACATCTGAAGGATTACGTTTATGGATTGCGTGATCCATTGTGTTCACAAGGTTTGACCATTGTGTTCAAATTCACCTTCTGCTGCTAGCTGGTAAATAGCAGTTATTTTCTCATACCAGTTCCTCCTCGAAATAGTTAACTATAATAATATAGTTACTGAACATGAACACTTTATAACAAAAATTTACTAATTACTCTTTCACATTTTCCGAGAGTGTGCAACCATTTACTTGTTAGTAATATCTTTGTTCATTCAACTCTGTCAGTCGCGATGAATAGAGCAAGTTATATAATTGAAGTGAGTTATGTGAGTAGCCGACTAGCGGAATTTGAAGGGGCTCGTTAGATAGTTTCGGCAGTTATAGCAGGATGTGCTAGTCAGTTGGATTGTTGGAGTAGGATTATTGGAATATACTAAGGGCACCAATCTGCTGAACTAGTACTTAAGAGGTTTAGTTACACAATAGGTCCATCGATAGCAGTTTCTGGGCTTTTATAATAAAGTTCTCTAATTTATAACCTAAATTTAAATGTAATCATCACAATTAATATCAGATTATTTCTAATAAAACCATTTTGTATATATATATATATATATATATATATATATATATATATATATATATATATATATATATATATATATATATATATATATATATATATATATATATATATATATATATATATATATATATATAAAATAAGTTAAGGTTTTATAATTACAAATTCTAAATAATTCATTAAAATATTCAGATACTGTACAGTTAATAAGAGCTACATGTTTTAATGATTTAGAGATATAAGATAAATGTCATCCCTTCTGGTAAAATTGTATTTGCAAGGAAATATGACAGAGCGAGGGGTGAAATAGATTGCTCTCCTGATGCAATGACTTTGAGAGATACAAATACAACGCTTCACATATCAACCCCAGTATTATGTAAGCCTTGGAGTTATTAGATCACACAGTGACATAATTACAAGCAATTATACTACTTACTATTCATCGTATGTTAGAAGTTAAGCCATTCGTTCTTCATTCATAATGAATTTACAATGTTACAACGCTTTCGGTTTTACTTTTATACATATATATTCAACACATGCAGTATAGAGACAGATGCAACTAGTAATTCTGTTATTTGTCTTAACTTGCAAAAATATGAAATAATACAATAATTAGTTCTTAAAAAAAAACACGAATGAGAACAGGAAAAATATTTATACGCAAGCAAACATTAAAACAAAATTTAAGTGTAATTACAGTTTTATCCGTATTTAATGAGAAACATTTTTGTTATTGAACCAAAAATAAAAATCATGTATTATGTTTTCTCTTCCATTTTTTATTTCATTTTCGGAAAACACGACAAATTAACATAGCCAATTTTTAACAACATAAACCTAAAACTTATTATAGACTATCAGCTGTTCAATTAAATCATCTGATCATTACAAATTAATATAAACAATAAAGTAACATAGCTAGTTTTTAATACCATAACCTAAAATTTATTATAACCTATCATCAGTTCAATGAAATCAGCTGATCATTACGAATTAATATAAACTACAAAGTAACATAGCTAGTTTTTAATAACATAACCTAAAACTTGTTATAGCCTATCAGCTGTTCAATGAAATCAGCTGATCATTAAGAATTAATATAAACTACAAAGTAACATAGCTAGTTTTTAATAACATAACCTAAAACTTATTATAGCCTATCAGCTGTTCAATGAAATCAGCTGATAAAACAATTAATTTATTAATATAACTACTAAAATTAAATTAAAGATAAATTGCATATACTTAAATCGGTCAAACGTCTTCGTAGTTTCCGTAATGTAGTGATTAACACGTACGATTCACACGCGCAAGTTCCCCGGTTCGATTTCGGGCGTAAACACAACAATCTTTATTATTTTACATTATTTTTATTTTTTTTTATTACATTTTTAATCGTACATTTTCCATTATTTGTCTATTGTCTCATGTAAGTAAGTGGTTAGCAAAGTTCAAATAAAAAGTAATAGTACTTAAAATGGATACTCTATTATTTAACAATAATTTTCAAAATAGTATATTTTAACAGTTAAAACAATAAGAACAAAATTATAGGACTAATAATAATAATAATAATAATAATAATAATAATAATAATAATAATAATAATAATAATAATAATAATAATAATAATAATAATAATAATAATAATAATAATAATAATAATAATAATAATAATAATAATAATAATAATAATAATAATAATAATAATAATAATAATAATAATAATAATAATAATAATAATAATAATAATAATAATAATAATAATAATAATAATAATAATAATAATAATAATAATAATAATAATAATAATAATAATAATAATAATAATAATAATAATAATAATAATAATAATAATAATAATAATAATAATAATAATAATAATAATAATAATAATAATAATAATAATAATAATAATAATAATAATAATAATAATAATAATAATAATAATAATAATAATAATAATAATAATAATAATAATAATAATAATAATAATAATAATAATAATAATAATAATAATAATAATAATAATAATAATAATAATAATAATAATAATAATAATAATAATAATAATAATAATAATAATAATAATAATAATAATAATAATAATAATAATAATAATAATAATAATAATAATAATAATAATAATAATAATAATAATAATAATAATAATAATAATAATAATAATAATAATAATAATAATAATAATAATAATAATAATAATAATAATAATAATAATAATAATAATAATAATAATAATAATAATAATAATAATAATAATAATAATAATAATAATAATAATAATAATAATAATAATAATAATAATAATAATAATAATAATAATAATAATAATAATAATAATAATAATAATAATAATAATAATAATAATAATAATAATAATAATAATAATAATAATAATAATAATAATAATAATAATAATAATAATAATAATAATAATAATAATAATAATAATAATAATAATAATAATAATAATAATAATAATAATAATAATAATAATAATAATAATAATAATAATAATAATAATAATAATAATAATAATAATAATAATAATAATAATAATAATAATAATAATAATAATAATAATAATAATAATAATAATAATAATAATAAATAATAATAATAATAATAATAATAATAATAATAATAATAATAATAATAATAATAATATAATAATAATAATAATAATAATAATAATAATAATAATAATAATAATAATAATAATAATAATAATAATAATAATAATAATAATAATAATAATAATAATAATAATAATAATAATAATAATAATAATAATAATAATAATAATAATAATAATAATAATAATAATAATAATAATAATAATAATAATAATAATAATAATAATATAATAATAATAATAATAATAATAATAATAATAATAATAATAATAATAATAATAATAATAATAATAATAATAATAATAATAATAATAATAATAATAATAATAATAATAATAATAATAATAATAATAATAATAATAATAATAATAATAATAATAATAATAATAATAATAATAATAATAATAATAATAAACTTATAAATTTAAAATACAATTCTAATGCAATATAAATATACGGAAATATTTAACGTTCCACCAAACTTTTTCACTGAAAATTAAATTTCGCCTATAAAACCACGTTTCTTTCAAGTTAACTTGAAATTCTTCTTTTAAAAACACACAGTAAAAACAAAGTGAAGTTTAAATGAGTTATTTATACACTCTAATAAAAGATGTACCCTAAATAAATATTGCTTTAAATTATCGATCAAAAACCAGACAATTGGCATAATTTCACAAAGTTGGCTCGACAATTTACAATAAAATATTTGCTTGGTATCATAGTTTTTTAACTTCAGTGTAGCTAGTTTAAAATTAAAGCAATCTACGTTTCACTTATCTGCAGTGAATGTTTGATATCAATTTTTTAGATTTGTGTTTTTTTAAAATTCGATAGCCTTCACTGATGTTAGTTATTAATATAATTCAAAATTTAAAGAAGAATATTTAACATTAGACATTAGTTGTCTTCTATTAATTTTTTTGCCGTTAATAATTAAATACACAATTTTAGACAATAACGAAATTTAATTTTTGTTCTGAAGCATAAGAAGTATTTTTGCATATAAATTTACAAATTTTTGTAAGCTTTTAAAATACGTTGTGTGTTTTTTTATTGTGGGAGAAGCCCATATTTTGATTTATCAAATGAATACGAAAAACTGGTTTAATGAAGCATGAAGCACAATCATTAATTTAAGAAGAATTGTTTGATTTGTAGATGAGTGACAGAGACGACATTCCAAAAAAACATTTTTCTTTGCACTCAGCGTACCACAAAACATTAGAAGTTTTTATATTTTTTTTGTCACAAAACTTTCTTTCGCTATTACTGGCGAGATGATAAATTCCCTTTCACTTACGCGCACTTCTTATTGCACTGTCAATTAATCCCCTCCAGTCTTTTTGTAACTTCTAATCATCACTCAACGCTGTTTTCTTTACTTTTACCTACGCCTTGACGCGCATGCGCTTTAAACTTAAAAGCTTTCTCTTTGTCGCCTTTCAAGACATCGTTTCCCTCCATTGACAAAAATGTAAGAAAATGACTTAGCTGATTTCACTGCTCGTGAGTTCTTTGTGTCTTTCTTTTCATTTCACCGTTCACTGCCTACAATGGCGTTGATCACACTATAGTGCTTCTCAGCTGAGTATTGATTCGTCGAATAAAAAGTATGAAGGTGCAACCAAATAAACTTTTGTCTGACAGAATCGTAGATACAGGGTGGTCCACGGAAAACGGATGGTTTTGAAAAAATCACTGCTCCTTTAGTTTTAAACACAGATAATTTTTATTTATGCAGAAGTGAAGGAAAAGTTATGTCATTTAAAAGGAAAATTACATTAATTCAATTTTTAAAAATTACATCACCCAAATGACGGCCGTTGTGACGAACACACATGTCCAGCCTTTTTCGAAAATTTATTTCCGATCTGGCCAATAATTCTTCGTTGATTAGCTCAGTTTGGTTTCTTATTGCAGTCTTCACGGCGATGATAACCTTAACGGTTTTTCGCCGCAAAAAAAATTGCAGCCTTCAATTCTTCCAGAGTACATGGTTGTTCCTTGTAAACATGTGCCTTACGGTAACCCCACAGGAAGAAATCACACATGGATAGATCGGGTGAGTGTGGAGGCTACGCAACATCACCAAACTGTGAGATCACTCGTTCAGGGAACAACGCTCGAATTGCAGCCATAGAAGCTCGGGCCGTATGAGCAGTAACCCCGTCTTGCTGGAGCCATACGTGATCCATGTTAATTTCTCGTCTTTCAAGTTCTGGCCTAAAAATGTCTTTTATCATATTCACGTATCGATTAGAAGTCACAGTCACAGTAATTTCATTCTCTTCAAAGAAAAACGGGTCAAAAAATCCCAAATTTTCCTACAGCGCACCAAACGGTCACTTTTGGACTGTGTAATGGTCTCTGCTGTAACACGCAAGGATTTTCCACAGCCCAATAACAATATTTCTGCTTATTTACAACCCCATTCAAATAGAAATCAGCTTCATCGCTCATCAAAATTGTCAGTATAATCGTCAAACATGTTTAACATTGTCACAGCAAACGTGAGGTGTTCTTGATGATCGGCAGCATTTACCTTCTGTACAATTATAATTTTGTATGGGTGTGACCATAAATCTTTGTGTAAGCTACGCTTTACTGTGCTCAAACTCAGTCCAAGTTCCGTAGCGTGACGCCTGGCAGAGTGACCGGGACTGCGCTGAATCGCCTCTCTCACTCTATCCAGAGTGAGTGGGCCAGGTGGCTTTGTTTTCATAACAGATCCCTTAGATATAAATGCATTCACCCACCTAAAAATGGTGTTGCAACTCGGTATTCACCATGGCGCCCAATAAAAAAAGTGACGCCTGAAGTATTGTTGAGTTTCAACTACAGACTCACCACTTTTTACAAAAGTATCGCAAACACGCGATGATATTTCGTCCATAGTGGCATAATGGCGAATAAATAGCATGACATGGGGAGTTGAATGATGTCCAGCGCGGGTCTCCCTCTCCACCAGTCGTCGAGTAGAACGCGATTCAAAAACGTCCGTTTGCCGTGAACCACCCTGTATATCCCCGAAAATATCATCTCGAAAACTTTTTGTAAATGTGGAAATAGTAGAAATTTAAAGAGCCCTAATAACTGAAATTTGTTTTGCTTAAATTTTAAACGTACAAATAGGAACATAGTTTGCGTAATGTAAAATAACTAATTTTTTAAAATAACAACTTAGTTATGAAATCTAAAAAAATAAATATATAAATTGAATTTTTCCTGTAGCTTATAAACAAGTTTTTTGAATGTGTAAAAACACAAGTTATTTTGGCTCTAACGGCCTACATTTGAGTCAACTACAAGTTATTTTGATTCTAACGGCCTACATTTGAGTCAACTACGAGTTATTTTGGCTCTAACGGCCTACATTTGAGTCAACTACAAGTTATTTTGGTTCTAACGGCCTACATTTGAGTCAACTACAAGTTATTTTGGCACTAACGACCTACATTTGAGTCAACTACGAGTTATTTTGGTTCTAACGGCCTACATTTGAGTCAACTACGAGTTATTTTGGCACTAACGATCTACATTTGAGTCAACTACGAGTTATTTTGGCTCTAACGACCTACATTTGAGTCAACTATACGAGTTATTTTGGTTCTAACGGCCTACATTTGAGTCAACTACGAGTTATTTTGATTCTAATGGCCTACATTTGAGTCAATTACGAGTTGTTACTTTTCGGTAAAAATATTCATTGTTTTTTTTGTATTATTATTGTTTGTAAGTTATTTCGCATTATGAAAAGGATTAAAAGTATTTTAATTGTAACAATTTAAACTTTTTTTTAGAGAAATCCCTTTTTTTGATCATGAATGCAAGAGAAGTTTTAATTTGAATGTCTTTAGCAAGTACTCTCTGACGACTTAATAGTTGGATATTAAACTAATAAACCGATCTTGATAAAATTTTGCGCGCACGTTTATTCACATAGTGCGAGTTTTAATTCCTTAAACAATATTTTATATTTTTGCTCTGTTTCGTCAAAAATGCTATTAAAGTTTACGAAAAAAAGTACTTTTCCAAGTAGACTTTAACAAGGATCACTGTTTTTTTAAATGTTTTACATTTAAAAAAAACAGGTCTACATTGTTATATACTTTGTATGTCCATGTAATCGTATACAATTTCCAACAAATTTACGTCTTTAAAAAAATTATGTTTAAGACCTGTCGATAAGAAACTGAACAACTGGTTTTTTCATTTGTGTGTGTGTGTGTGTGGGCGCGCGCGCGTCATTTGTTTAAATTTGGCTTGTTGATGTGGTTTGAAATATTTCGAAACTTTTTTCAACAATTTAGTTTAAATTTTTTATTCATAATCGATTATGATAACAAAAATCACATTTCGTCAATATTGCTTCTGAGAATTTGATAAATTTGTTCTAAAACGTAATGCTTAAGTACTTAAACCTTAAGAATATCGTAAACCGTAAGTTTAACTAACGTAGAAGTGTTGAAAGGAATGAAAAAAGAAATAAAAGTGGTTAGTACTCTTAAAAAAACATTGATTGCAACACCTAGACCACATAAAGAGAGGAGACAGATGTCATGTACTACAGAAGATAGTGCAGGGAGAGATTCAAGGGAATAGAAGTATTAGAAGAAGACTGTTGAAAAATTTACGATGGGCTATAACTCCACCAAATATTTAGATCAGTATTATCAAAAGTAGGATTAGTAATGATGATTCCCCACAGGGGGTGCAGACTAGCTGCACCTATTGAGAGGATTTAGACGTCCCTCGAGGTACCCGAGTCTAACACACACTTTCACTTACAACACTACCTTACGACTTTAACACTTTACACTCACACTTACATTTAGGGAGACGATAATAGCCTCAATGTGCTTTTCGCTTTAAAATAACAAAAAAAGTAATGATGATTGCAAACCTTCGAAATGGAAAGGAAATATACAGAATTACTTAAACGTATGGAACTATTTATACAGAAAATCCACTTCGGGACCTATCAACGAAAATCTGTTTATTGTTATACGAAAATTTCCTATGTAATAACCCTAGTCAGTATAATAGTTTTTTTATTTTAAATAAAAAACACTTGACATATACACACTTAAAGTAAAATTATTTTTTTTATAAAAGGGATCCATAAAACTTACAGCTTCTTACTTTACCGCTTAAAATACGAGAATATACAAAGAAAACTCCAGTTTTCGTTAACTTATAGTTTCGATGTTGAAACGTGCCTAACAAAATATTCGTTTTTTATCAGATAAGTCTTTATTTAAAATTAACGTTTTTAACCAAATTTTACTCTTGTTCGTTTATACCATATTTACCGCAAATAATTCAATAAAGTACATTGATTAGTCTTTCCGTATTACCCTTCTATTCAACCCCTATCAATCAAGTCTTTCCCGTCTATTAAAAAACATTTACCCCTCCTATCGCCGCTGTTCAAAAGGGCTTTAAACCATTCATCAATTCCACATCCCCAGTGACAAACTAATATACCCAGATCCATCAAAACCCGTTCCATTATTAAACGTCATTAATTTGTGATAAGTGATTGACCGCCATTGTTGAGGTCGTTTTTGTTTTATATGGATATTTACTTTTGTGTGTAATTATTGTACGTACCTGAGCCTAAATTTACTATATATTGCTTGACTTCGCTGAATGAAATTTTATTGATATTAGCCTCGCTCTGAAGAGAAAATGCCCAAGTATCAGATTTAAAAAAACTAACAATATTTCTAAAAATATATTATTTAAATTGTGGTTTGTTATAGCGAATTTTATATTACGTTTATGTTTTACTGCAAAATTTATAGGTAAAAAATAAATGTCTGTACTCACTTTGGTTAATACAAAAGCAATAGTACGTGAATAAAAATGCTCACCTCCTATTTTTACAAAAAAACCGTTATTTACTGTCCAGAAAAAATCAACTTTGTTTAGCAGCTTTTTAAATACTTAGCTAAAAATTCTTCTTGTTGCTTAACCTCGATACTCTATGCCAGTTAGACTTATAGAGACGAGAAATCGCTTTTAATGGAAAGGGTAAAGCTTACTGCATAACTGCAGTCCCGAAGTTAAGACCATGTTTCTCAGTTCACAGACGCAGCAGGCTGAATCGGTATCTGAAGCACCTCGACCAGCTGACTCTCTTAGCTTAGTTTTAAGTTACACCAACCTTGCTTTGTAAAATATTTTTCTTCGAGTAGAACACTGATAATGTACATTAAGTTACAGTGTTAGAAATAAAACGGAAATGTTTAATAGTTTACAGGAAGTTAATGGAAAGTACCTTGATCTACAGCAGCGACTGTGCAAAAAATTGAAGAATAAATTATCTTCTAAAATGGACTTCCTTTGAAGATTTTATAAAAAAAAGGTTTTAAATAAAAAGGAATAGAAAAATGTGTACAAAAATAAAGTGCAGATTTACAAAGGAAACAACTCATCTGTACACTATTAAGTGAATTGAAATAAAAGACTCAGAACGTTTGTAACGACTTGAATACCACGTGGAAAGGAAAGAAGACAACGCCCAAAAAAAACATATGAAAACGACATTGCAGGAGTTATATGTCAAAAATACACAAACGATTTTTTATCTTGGAACAACAAAAAAGTTATTTATTAAAAGTAACGGAATTATTTACTTAGTATTAGTTAGAATAATAGTATATAGTTAGACTATAGTATAAAATGGTGATAGTTAAAGCAACAATGTTCCCTACAACCCGGCTTATTATAATGTGAACCACTTCAGAAGTATATTGTATCAAATATACTAATGGGCGTATTAACAATGATGGTAAAATTATATTGTCTAAGCCAATCTACGTCTTGAAGATTAAAAAAAAACTGTTTAAATGGTTATAAGTTTCTCCAAACTGGCTATTCTCTTTTAACAAATTACCATTGATAAAAAGAATTGGAACAGCCATTACAGTAAAACTGAAAAAAATGTGCACCGATTCTAACCTTTAGAAATCTTTTAAGGGACCTTCGAATGAATGCTTTTCAGCTCGTCGTCTTTAGTTTTGTATAATTTAAGTGTATTTCTTTTGAAATTTTGTTCAGGTTTGTTACAAACGTAATTTTGATAATAGTTTGGACAAATTAATTATCAAGTGAAATCTGTCCGAAAAAAGTTGTTAAAAATTTAAAAAAATAAAAAACATAGTTTGTTTATAATGCACGTTTCTTAAATCTGATTTTATCGTCGATATAGATATAAATTAGCAACATTAAATTATTATCTCATTAGCAACATTATCTCATTAATTTAATGAGATTAAATTTTCAAATCTCATTGAACATACTTCCGAAGTTGGTCACTGTTAATTTTCGTAATTTCAATTAGGCCTAAATTTAAAAATTTGAAATGATAATTTATGCAGCTTTTAATTCTATTTAAGACTCTATTTTTTCTAACTAAAAGAATAAATATTTTTTAAAGTTTTGAATGCTCGCCATTTTACAAAATATAAAAATTGGTTATTATAATGAAAAACAAAATTGTTTTTAATCTATGACTAAGTACAGATACTATGTAGTTTCGTCTTTATCTGAAAATAGACAATATTCGTTTATGTAATTTTATTCAATTATCTAAAATTTTAAAAACAGAAGAAAACCAGTTCGTATCGCGGTTGTTTATAATTTTATAACCGATAAGAAATATATTTTGTGTACATGCATTATCGATTATTTCGCCAAAAAGACCGGTTCATTGCAGCACAGCTGTGAGCTACGTTCATTTGTAAACTAAGAACACATGCTCATCTAAAACGGCTGTTTTTACAAACTTTGTTATTTTATTTAAATAGAACTACTCCGGGAACACTGGGGCGGTATAAAGTTTGCTTATTGTTCCAAAAGGGCCGTAAAACGGCAGTTCCGAAAGTAATAATTGTGCTGCCAAGTTGTTCCGATGCACAAACTTTCTCGGGGTAAAGTTCGCTCCCAGTTGGCAGCAGGAGCTGCGCCTATAAACTTGAACACAATTGTCGCTTCTTATAAAGCTTTTTTGCCGATTACAATATGGAAATCGCGGTCGTTATACGGATAATGCAATGCTAACTGACCTTGCTGCTAAGAGAGCATTAAACCTTTAACTTACTCTAACCAATGAACCCATGACTCCGTTCGTGGAAAAACAAATCGTTTCCAAATAATTTATCCTGAAAAAAAAATGAAGTGAGTAAGCTTATTTAGGTATACAGTATAAGGGACACAGGGATACATAACGAGTATTAGGTACACAGTGCCCAATATGTCATGGGATGAAAAAATATATTTAGTAAATCTTTTTGGACAAAAACAACTTTTTGATATATGTGTTATAATTATCCCAATTCCAAAATAGTACATTTGGAAGCAAAAAATAAATAAATAAAAATAAAGAAATAATAATTCAATAACACCACCAGAAACTAAACAAAAATATTTCAGCTGTAAAAAAGGTGATCGGTGAGATTTATAAATCATAATTGTGAGATTTACAGAACATAACAAAAATCATTTTTTATAAATGTTTTACACAGTCCACTGCTACTTGAATGGCCTCCTCCTGCTACAAACACACACACACACACACACACACACACACACACACACACATATATATATATATATATATATATATATATATATATATAAACAAAAATATGTTTGTTGAGTTATTTTCAATTTATTTCCGCTCTATTACTTAATATAAAATGTAATTAACAATAGAGCGAAAATTATTTTGAAATTGCGTGTATAAGTCAACATTTAATTTATGGCAGAATCAACCAAACAATACTTTTTTTGTTTAACGTAGTCTGTGTGTTGGCAAACCTGGTTCGGAAAGTATTGAAATATGCAATTATAAAAACTATTGTAACTTGAAATTGGTTCATCAGATTTTACGCAAATCTTTGTGAATTATGAAGATTGATGACACATTTTATCGCATCAAATTTAAAATAAAAGTAATTTACGACGCAAAGGCGAAATGGAAAACTAAACTTTCTTTGTTCTATTCCGATTCATTTTTTATTGACAGTCAGGGCTTATTTTCTTTTTTTCTGATTTATTATTAAAAACAGTAAATTTGTTTTATTTTAAATTTGATGCACTGCCTTGTTATAACTAAAATATAAATCGATTATTGAAAAATAGGCAGATATTTAGCCGGAATGTTTCAAATAGTTCCCGAAACGTATTTTGTTGGAAGATAGATAAATTTATATGGCTTATTGGTGTGTACATTCAAGTAAATACCACATGTTATCTTCCGGGCCTGAGGACATAAAAACGAATATATTTAAACAATTTTTAAATATATTTTTTGAATTACCATACTTTCTATACACTTTGTATAGTGAGAGGATAACATGCTAAATATTTGTAATCGAAACCTTTTTCTCAGCCTCAAACACAAAACAAAATAGCTTCTTAATTTTCAATTAATAATTCATGATCTTGGTGACAGTCATACATATTTTCATTGCAATTAGAAACCGTTTTGTCTAGTTTCTGGGACACTAATAACAGCCGCGCGAGCTAGACAATGCGAGTTGGATCTGCAAGAATTTGCAGCCGGATCAGTAATACTGTAACCAAGTCTTTATTCCACAAGAACCTTTAGACTAAATTTATCGAAAAGAGCTTTGCCGCAGCCCCTTAGATAAGAAACCGAACAAAGAGAAATCACCCTACCCCAACCCATCCACCCTCATTCTACATATTTTATCCGGGTTACATTGTCGAAGTTGTTTATCGTCTTTTAGCTACTGTTTTGCATTGAGATAGTGCGGCTTATTCGCTTAGGCTGGCAACTGTAATAGATTTGTAATGGAAATTATCAAAAGGTGCGTAAATATACAGTGAAGATAACACAAATGTTATTCTAAACGGCAAATAAAAATTTTTTTTTTTAAAGAATTAAAAGATCAAAGTTGAAAAATGGCAAATTATATCTCTTCTTTGTAATTTTAACTGGTGCTCAAAATGAAGCAGATTTTAATATTCAATGAAGTCGATACTGTAACTAATTGTATCCACATTTTTCGGTTGTAGTTATTGAAAATATACGTTTTGCCTAAAGCCGGGTGGGCACCGAATCACTGAGCAGAGCGAACTATGCATTCAAAACCTAACATATCGTATCTAATATAAGTGCTGCCAATGAATGCGTATAAGTGATTTGCCATATGCCACAAAGCAAGATATTTGTAAACATATCTTCAAACTAATTATATATTCAGCAAAGATATCATTAACTTCGCTCCTGTCGGTTACTCCTCGAGTTCCACACGTGTACTTTTTTAAAATTAAAACAATGAAATTCGTTAAGTTTTAATCTACTTACAATATAATTAATGCGAAATTATCAAATGAGGCATAATTAAAAATATGAATGAAATATTCATTTAGGGTATTATACATAACATACTGTATAGATTTTAAATACGAGGGCATTTACAAGTACATTAGTAGTATATCATATAATAATATAAGTATTAAAATATATATGAATATAATCCTAAGTAACTACAGGGTAAATGCAGTAGTATTTTTAAAGAAAATAGGCTTGTACACCAAATAAAATGTTAAACGTTAGCCTAAAATAATTATTTTAAAAATAATAGCTGAAACAATCCATAAGTATTAAAGAAAACATATTTCTAATGTTATTACAATTTATTCAGCAATCTCTCTATACCATTTTGACCAACTAAGATTTTATATAAATGATTTTATTGTATTCAATAGGTTTTAAAGCAAACAGTAATAATAAAATCACAAATTCAGCCCTCCTTTTTCCTTTAGCCCAAGAAACAGAACAAAGGGCACATATTTGATCTGAAATTAATTTCTACTCCCTATTGAAATATAAAAGAATACATTTCCATCCCCCCACTGACACACATACAAACAGCTGTTTAATATTCACAACCTCCAACCCTTTCTTTCTCTAAAACGAATACAAAATTAAATTCAGAAGTCTGTTCATGAATACTACACTTTACCAACTTTTCACGATATTATATTCGCACCCTCGCTCGCCGGATAAAACATAAACACCCTTTCTTTGACGAGGGTGGTTTCAGCCTTACGATACATTATCCCATCCAAATATTTGTACAACCCTTGAGTATTATCCGCAGAGAAAAGTTAACCTCAATTTCATAGTGTTTAGTTTTAAAGTAGGAAATGCAATATTTTAAGAAATATAATGGACTGGGAAAACACAAATAAGGTAAAAACAATGTAAACACATGTTCAGATTATCCAAAATATTTGGTTTCGGAGAGTCACAAATTTTAAGTCTGATATAAAGTGTTATTTCAGTGTAATGAATTTGAGACAAAATATAATTTTATGGTTATAGCTTACGGAATGTCGAAATTTATAATTATAATTTTTATTATCTTTTTTTGGCATGTCTAACATTTTAATATTTACAACGTCTTGAGCCCATTCTTAGATACAGACTTGCTGTAAGGTAACGAACAAGGAAGTAGAGGTAACTATAAATGTGTTTGTGTGTGTGTGTGTGTGTGTGTGTGTGTGTGTGTGTGTGTGTGTGTGTGTGTGTGTTGTGAATTTTTTAAACAAAACATCTTATAAAAAAACCAAATAACTTCCTTCCAAATCGAGAATTCTTTGTTTGTTTGTTGTTTGTATTAGTTATATGGTACACAGGATTTGATTTTGGGATCAAAGAACCTATTATAATTATCAAATAACACTTATTATAAGAGATTAAACCGAAAAAACCAACAACGATAAGGGTTTATTTGTTCAATTTACACATAAAACATTAATTTCTTTTACTGAGGTTTCTGTTACGATTTTTCATAAGTTAAATGACCAAATTTTATCAAAACCGGTTAAACCAATTAAAAAATTTAGACACATTTGAATTTGTTTATTATATACATATACATTATACATATTATTTAAGTACTAAAGTAACATTGTCTGTACTTCAGATACGTTAAGAAAAAATGATATCGTTTTTGGTTAGAAAATTACATTTTTGTTAACCTAGAATTTAACACAGCTCCCACAAAATGTTGAAATTAGGATGGCAGAATGAAAGGTAACATGCTCGTAGTACCAAAACCAGACATCAGAGCGCTCTGAATTAATTTTTCCTACTGCCTGCCCATTATTGAGTCTATAAATTGATGCAGTTACTTGAATTTACCTTACAAGCGATTAAGATGTTTAATTAATATCATTAGTGATTCATACATGAACGAATAAATAGCCGCCTCGGTGGAATAGTTGATAGCGTACTGGGCTTACACCCCGAGGAGCGGGTTCGATTCCCGGCCGGGGCTTGGCATTTTCATACTCTATAAATCATCCCATCGTCTGCATTAGCCCACGTGTGCACAATAGTCAGACGTTAAACACCCAAAAAAAAAAAACAACAAAAAAACAAAAAAAAAACATAAACGAATAATCTATTTCGTTTATGTTTCAAAAGCTTAGGTCTCAAAAGCTAACCTAAATGTACATAGTTCATTTCCCTTCTAATAGATAGCGTACTCCATTTTCAGTCAAACAATTTCCTACGAAATGAAATCTCAGATGTAAAGTCTCAAAGCTTGTACGCCTTTACAAATACTCCAATTTTCATTGAAATATAGTTTAGTTTCCAAGCAACGTGATACGGAAATTGACTACACACATGCATCTGTTGGTAAACCATTTTTTTGATTCAAATAACTTGTAAAACGAATATAAATAATATTGAATTTATTTACCTTTTTCGAACTTTGTACAATGACAAAGGTAAGTCAATAGGCTACATCAGTAAAATACAAATCAGACACTTAAGGCTTCGTCAAACAGAAATCAATCTGCCCCAAGTGATCATGAACACCGAACAGAATACAAACGGAATAGAACGACCTATTTGATTATAATTGATTAATCCGTGTTGCTTTGTAATTAATTATTATCTGTATAGCATTGAATAGATACGTACTTATTTTGCAATATGACGTGTAGATATGACATGCATTTCAGATGACCTACGTAAAAGCATTTATCTATGGGAGAAAAATATTTTAATTATTAATTATTTTAATATTTGTTAACATATTACACATACTGGCATTTTACAAGATGTTTAGTGAATCATAATTTGAAACTTGAGCTGATGGAGCAGCCGTCATAGTAACACCTAAGACACGAGATCTTTGAGCACTGATCTTGTGGACAGATCGAGTTCTGTTTAACAGAATCTATATAGTTAAAAAAAGAAATAAAAAAAGAATAAGCGATAAAATGTAACGTTATTTCTTGTACGATTCAGTCAAAAACATCTGCTTAAGTAAATAATACGATCTGTATATGCCGTAATACTGTAAATCATTGATCAAAATATATTCTATTCGAAGCTGAGAAAACAGTCCTGATTTCATTATAAATTAGACAATAATCTAGGTCCGAATCAATTACTTACTAATGTAATATACTAATGTAACTTACTAATCAAAGAAGATGAAGAATTGTGATTTAAATTGTTTGTAAACTTGTAAAACTATTCTATTTCGTGAACAATTTAAAATGTTACATTAAACGTGTTTTATCAATATGTTAGCTGTAGTTCGAAGTGCACCATATTTCCAGAACAATACGCCGTATAAATCTAACATAAAATATATATAGTGTTAACATGAAGGAAGGAAAATAACATACGTGTTCATTCTGTCTGGCCATACGTCGTACAAGTAGGTCAAGGGTTAAACGGGATTAGGGTTGTACAAGCATCCTCAGGGTATACTAAGGAATGGATATATTGACGCAAACTGAACTCCACAGCAGATATATAAAATCAATAGGTGGAAATATTTAAACGATTTTAAAGTACTTAAATCAAATATCCAACACTGATTAAAATAACCAACACGAGTATGTCTGTATAAAATATAACAAAAACATTAATTTTTGTAATATTTTAGAGAAGTTTTTTGGTAAAAAGAATATTTTTTAAATATTGCATAATTATAATGTATAATAGACAAATAACCTATGGCACTGAAAATATATGACTTTAAAATTTATCCTCCATTTTTAGAAAGAAATCTTAGGAATTAGCTAATCAAAATATTGGTATTCGTGATGATAATTGGATTATGATAAGTTTTGTAATTTGTTTCCATAACATTAGGAATACGTACCACAATTATTTCAAAATAGTAAATTGATCAAATAGTTAAAGTTATTTGATGTTTTAAAGTTGACACTCTTTGTGAATATTTTGTTAAAATATTTTAAATATTTCTTTAATTTTTTTATTAAAAAAAACTGTCTTTTGATACTTCAATTAAAAAAGTGATTTATTATTTGAAAATATACTTGATTTTCGTCATTTTTAGACAGACATTTTTTGATGATTAGGATTATATACCTATTCTTCCCGTCAGTAAGTTGATCACCTCATAAAGGCTACCGCGGTTTCGAAACTTTATAGTTTCATCTTCAGGTCATACAAAATGTTAAATCCCTCTGTCGAGGTCGTCACAAAGTCAAACAAAACATTAAAACATACAACAAACACTAAGCACAATTACACATTTAAAATATTCATCATGAATTTCGGCTTGGCCAAGCTACACACGCGACTCGTATGTAGTTACATTCCGGACTGCTGAGTCTCCATCATTAGTAGCGCGCCCGTCTTTGTTATCAGTTACGGTGCGTCTGTTGGTTTTTGTTACTCAAATCACTTATCCTTAGAGCCATGTCATATATCAAGTTTGATTTAAATGGAAGTTTTTCATTGAGGATGTTCTGGGGGTCTGATTTTTTGCTCTTGTAAATCTCGAACTCTTCTATCGCATCCATATAACTACTTTTATTACATAAATGTAATATTTCCATATTGGTATGGATTTCTTCAAATTTATGGTTTTTGTCCATAAGATGTTCTGCGAAAGACGAGTTTGTCGATAATGCACTTCTGGGTATGTGCTCTTTAAATCTTTTCTTAAAGAGCGAGATGTTTGACCGATATAGAAGCTTAGGCAATCACTACATTTCATTTTGTATATGCCAGTTTTTCAAAGTTATCTCCACTTTTATTTGCAACTGGCTTCTTTAATAATGTTGACAACTTATTACTTGTTGTGAAAGAGACATTTATATTTTCTTTGGCTAATTCTTTTTTTTTTCTTGGTGTGGCTTAAAGTTGAACCATATTCTGTGGAGATGTATGTTTTTTTATCAGGAACGATTTTTTTATTTTGTTTTTGTGTTTGGCAATAAGCCTATCAACAGTTGAGCTTTTATATCTATTAGACAGCTATGTGTTCACTTCATTTTCATAGCTTCCTTTGGTCATAGGGAGTGAACTTAACCTGTGTACCAAACTATTGTAAGCTGCCAATTTTATATTGTATGGATGGTGGGATGAAGAATGTATTGTTTGGCTGGTTTCCATGTTTGTTTGGTATTGTGGTAGGTTTCCTATAAACACTGTATTTGAAACTATTGTTTACTTTTGAAATGGATAGTTCAAGAAAATTTAATTTATTATCGGTCTCTTCTTCCAGTGTGAAATGAAGGTTCGGATGTATTGTGTTGAGAAATTTATTGAAATTTGTTAATTGTCTACTATTGCCTTCGAAAAGTACAATTATATCATCCACATACCTGTAATAAAAAACTACTTTTTCTCTATTGTAGTTCCTATCTGACCATAAAAATTCATTTTCGATATGGTTTAAAAACAATTCTGCCAAAATGCCGGAAAGGGGGGAGCCCATGGCTAAACCTTCATTTTGAATATAAAATTTATCATTGAACTTGAAATAATTTTGCTTTAGAATAGTTTTAGTCAACGAAATTAAATCACTTATTGCATTCGTTGTGAGCGAAGAATGCTTAGTGAGGTTATCTTCTAATATAACCATGGTTTCATTGATGGGTACGCTGGTATACAAATTGGCTATGCCAAATGAGGCTAACTTATGGTTGTTTTTTATTTTTATTTTTAGTTCGTTAATTCTTTTAATCAGATCCAAGCTGTTCTTCAGGCTTAAATTATTTTCAAAAATTATTTCGTTTCTAATTATACTATCAATCTTTTTTGCGATAATGTATGCTGCAGAAGGTTTGAAATTTACCAATGGCCGAATTGGCATATTTGGTTTATGTATTTTTGGCAGTCCCCTTAATATTGGGGCATGTGGATTCGGTACTTTTGAAGCTCTGATGCAATCCTTTGATAAGATTGACGTGCTCTTGTTTATTTCTCGGGAAAAAGATAAGGTTGGGTCTTTATTTAATGGTTGGATGTTATTGTTTGTAATGAAATCCTGAACTTTGTTTACATAGTCGGTACTAGGAAGGATCACTATTGTATTCCCCTTATCTGCTTTTGTGATCATTACGTCATGATCATTGAGCTTGTTTCTAATGGTATTTAAATTATGTCTCGCTGATTTGTATTTTAAATCGTACTTTAAAACTGAACATGGTTTTTTAAAACTTGTTTAACTTTATTTGCCACCATGACCCTGGCTGTATTTCTCAATTCATAGGATTTTAGCGTTTTTATTGCAGCTTTCAGTATGAATCAACTCAGTCAGCAAGCGGTTTTTCTTCTTATTAGGGAAGTTAAAATTGAACCCTTTGTTTAAAACATTCAATTCATCCTCTGTAAAAACAGTACTAGTTTTATTTACGACTCCGGGGTAAAAATTATGGTTGCATTTTACGGCATTTTGGTCTGTTTGAGTTTTTAACAAGTTGTTAATTTTCGATGAGTGTGTATCTTTTTTAAATAAAATTTTCTTATTAACTTGTGCCTCCAATTCATTCATAATATTAAATTGTTGGGCAGGGTGAAGGCCCACACAAACAATGTGATAATCATAATCATTTGAATATGTGGTCCGGTGGCTATGTTACAATAATGACATTTTTTGAATAAAAAACATAAAATAAATACGAAATGAAGTGAAGTACACCTACTGTACTTCAGTCAGCAATGCCTGACTCTATGTTTAAACATGTTAGTGTTTGTTGGATAATTACAGAATCTAAAATGGAATGCTACGGAAATTTAAAAACCGGTGCTGAAGGTCACTTATCTGCTAATTAATGTTATATCATGTCATCCAATCAGCTGAGCGGTCATTTATTGAGGGTCTGAATTTCTGCATACTCTGTACACAAAGCACTACACATATTCAGAATACCACAGCGAACCGTGCTGCAAATTACATCCAACTACCCCCCTACTTACACCCGGCGCCCTTCCTAACCTCACTTTATGTAAGCCTAATTTATTTCCGTTGTAAATTATCTGCACAAAATGGCGGCCGGGGGAGAATTAACGGCCTTTTTAAACAAAACAAAATCCTGAATTATGCGTTTAAAGGAAATAATGCGAATTGCTAGCGATACTACTATGTTTCATCGCATTCAAGATGGCGTCGAGTGCGTTCGCTGGGAGTACTGAACAGTTTAATTCTACGTCATTCTTAAAAAAACAGTTTATAAACCCCAACAAATTAAATTACATTTGCTTCTTCAGTCACAATATAGTAATGGAAATTTTGTGAATATTTATCAGGTAATTATAAAAAATGTTGTCTTTAACTGTATTCATATTTATAAACCTGTGTTCGTCTATTTTATGTTATCGATATTAATGTCCTATACAAATTATAGGCTTAATCGTTCAAACAATTTTGATTGGGAACACAAGAAATGTCCAAAAATATCCATTCTTGCAAACGAGCTTATCTCTTCTATTTTAATTGTGCAATTGTTATAAAATTTATGCTGCTTTTGAAGTTCTTAGTTTTAATGGCCGCTGTGAATTCTAGTTTCATCAGTCAAAAAAGAACAATAGCAGAAAGAGAATAATAACCAAAAGGTCTTTTTTTGTAAATGCACATATTTTACTTAATGTTGTATTTTTCTGTTGTAAAAGTTGAATTTTCGTTGCATTTTATATACGAGGAGTTTTAACAAAACTGGTGAGGAGCATATTAATTGTGTTATAAATTTTATGAACTTGATTTATTATGAAAATTAATATATATTTTTTTAAGGCGAAAAGCACACTGAGGCTATTATCGCTTCCGTAAATGTAAATGTGAGTGTAAAGTGTTAAAGTCGTAAGTGTAAATGTTAGACTCGGATACCGCGAGGGACGTCTAAATCCTCTGAACAGGTGCAGCAGCTAGTCTGCACCCCTGCGGGGTTGAGACTAACTTAATAATAAGAAATTCATATTTTTAACAATGTTTTATTCATGGGGTTATGATACTTTTGATGCTCATACGATTTCAAAGTAATTTAGGTGTAAGAAAATAGGTTCATTTTACGTAATATTATGCTGATAATTTGAAGGAAAAAATAGTGTAAGTTCGAATTAATAAATACTGATTTCCTTTTAAATTTATTATTATTATTATTATAGTAAGTTCAAATTTTATAACATTGCGCATCTTAAGACTATTTAAAATGAGAGTGTACTGACATTTCTATAAGACGTTGACGTTGCATTAATTTAATTTTCTCTACAGCAAGTGAGAACCAAGTAGACAGACCAACAACCCATGCTTCACTAAGCGCTTGGCGAAGTTATGTGCTTAAGAAAGAATTAGGATGAACGAAATAACTAAAGTTAAAATAAGATTAAAGAAGAAAGGAGTGCAATGAGGGATAGGAGAAAAGAAAAAGGAGGGGAGAATTTTGTTTTGTTCCTGTCTGCTGAGGATTTACAGCTTCCTGAGGGATTTGTAAGGGGTGATATTTTACCGGGAATTAAATGTGAAACTTTTGTTGTACTTTACTTTTTGTGTGAAGCTGAAAGATTTGGTTTTTATGTTTAAAAAATATAGGTTTACTAAAATAATGTATAACTGAACCTATAGTAGGCTATTTGAAAATATTAGAGATAATGGACTTTGTGTAGATAAGGAATTACTGGTTTACCAATTTAGAAAATGTAATTTTACTTTGTCACCATATGAATACATTAAAAGCAACACTAGTCTCACCCCGCAAAAATCTGCTTCAATGAAAATGTAAACACCCGGCAATAAAACAGTTTTATGCTGCATTCTGTCGTGAAGCTAATGAACTATTTTAGTCAATTAACATATTTTAAAGTAATTACATGATTAAATAAAATATTTCTTCTTGTTAACTGGTGTTAAAAGGAAATGAAGATCGATCAGCTAGAAACGTCGGAGTGTTTTATTAGATTCTAATGTTTGTAGAATATATTTACGCTGCTTTTTTAACGATATGATAAAACAAAGTTACAAAACTACCAATTTAAAAAAAATCACGTAAAAGCTTGTTTTTAGTAATGGCTTAGTTCTCATTTGTGAAAAAACCCTCTTCTCATAGCTCTTGATTCTTACAATCATGGCCTTTGCACTAACCATTTTTTAATATCAAAAAGGTAAAAATTGTCCTTGTCGATACATTCTTTAATCGATTTGGCAGCTGCTTATCACTATACGACTGCCGTGATACGAAATGCCCAAAACAGGTTCCTTTTTTAACAAAATCCGTTCAACCACTTCAAAATGGCGACCATTTCAAATCCTTTACTCTTTTCATTTTACAACACACACACACACACACACATATATATATATATATACTTTTTACTGAACGTCCATTCTTTACAAGCCTAATGGGGACGTGGAATTAGCCGGGAGTAACTAGTTCGAGAACAGTTATTCCTGTTGCTTTACCCTTACCGTTAGGCCTATTTTTTAAAAAAGTGTACGAAATTCTTGATTCACACCGGCGAAACAGCTGCGTGCCACTATTAATAATATATCCTCTCACGTTCATTGTTTTGTTTTGAAACTTCTCGTGCCGCGAGTAAACCGATATCAAAATCATCGAAAACAAAAAGCATAGCCTATATTGAATAAAACGTTTGAAATCTATAATACAACTGACGTTTCATTAAATCAGTTAAACATATCTTTACTGTCTGTATTCGTAAGTTAAAAGGCAACTTTGTATATCTAAGACGGTATATAAAAGCTGGCATCAAAGAATAAATCTGTTAAAAGAACAAACATTATCTGTACTTCTGCATCCGAAGCTCGTATTTATTCTGTCAGCTTTATTCTCGTCTTGTTCTTTACGTCTTACTCTTAAACAGAGATGAAAGAACAGACACTTTTATAAAAGTATCAATTATTGTCCTTTTTATTTTTTTTACAACTTTCCGCCATTTGCTGAATATGAAATTGTAAAGCGTATAATTCTAAAAGAACTGAACGGTGAAATGTATAATGGTGTATGAAATCATGAGTTCTTTTTAAAAAAGTTAATAAAATATTACTTAGTTATTTGGTACAAAAAAACTTAATGTCTGTATTTATATGTGAAAAAAATACACAACTTTTGTGAACAGGCTTACAACTTAAAAACGCAATTAGAAGCAAATGATTAAATGCAGACTAGGTTAAAATACTTAAAAACTAATAACAAACACTCAAAGCAGAAGATCCAGTGAAAAGTCAGAACGTAAATATAATACACAAAATGACAGTAAACATTAGAGTAAATAGTAATAATAATATAAATGTCCCATTATTAAGTAACAGTTTTATAAAACGGTATCAGGAAAATATTTAAAAAACAGTATGTTAGGAATTTTAAAAAATTGTACAGCAAGATTATACAAAATTATGTTTCAAAAAAAGTTATGATAAGGTAATTAGAAATATAATTTTTAGAAAAGGTATAGTGTCATTGTAAAGAATGTAATTTTAAAAACATTTACGCGTATAATAAAATTGATAGGAAAATAAATTTAAGAACAGGTATAATTTGACTGTTAGAAATATAATTTTAAGAACACCTTTAATAAGAATGTTAGGAATATAGTTTTAAAAACAGGTAAAGTAAGACTGTTAACAATTTTTAAACTGTAATTTTAAAAATAGATTTAGTATGATTGTTAAGATTATAATTTTAAAAGCATTTATAGTAAAGGTGACAGGAATATAATTTTAAAACTGGTATAGTTAGACAGTCAGAAATATAATTATAAGAACACGTATAATAAGAATGTTAGGCATATAGTTTTAAAACAGGTTTAGTATGATTGTTGAAAACATAATTTTAAAACATTTATAAGAAGATTAATAGAAACGTAATTTTAAAACAGGCATAGCAAGAATGTTACGAATGTAATTTTAAAAACATTTATAATAAGACTGATAGGAAGGTAATTTTAAAAACAGGTATAGTAAGAATGTTAGGAATGAAATTTTTAAACATTTATAATAAGACTGATAGGAAGATAATTTTAAAAACAGGTATAGTAAGAATGTTAGGAATGTAATTTTTATCTTTAATATCCGCTATAAAATGTATAGAAAGTGTGTGACTCTTTTGACGAGAAAGTTATTTAACGTAAATATAAATTTGTGTGTTCTTAGAGTTAAAGAAAGCATTGTAGTTCGTGTGTGGTGTTCCTTTAAGTTATAAAAAACTATTGTTTTATAACAGAGTCATTCGGTAAACAAATATAAAGCTAAAATTAAGTTGGTTTTCTCTGCACGGATTCTAAGAATTTAGATTAAACTATGGCCTATGTAGGCTCTTGTATCCATAGCTGTTTAGAGATTGTCTGTAGAAGAGTGTTTGTATACACTGTAGGAAATGTATGAAGATATATTACAAATAATTAAAGACTTTGAATAGTTTTTGCTGGGTAAAAAAACTGTCTGAGCGGACCTAATTAATTAATTTTAATTAATAGCTAACCTAATTTAAATCCACCACGTCTATGGAAGAGCTGCGTGCCATTTTCATTTTTAGATTCCTAAAAAAGAGATTTTAAATTTGGCAAAATTCATATTTTAACATCTTATCGTTTATACGCTAGAGATAATACAGATAGATTTCTACAGTAATTTAAAGCGTCACTGAAAATTCTCTTCACGGCACAATGTTCTTCTTTCTGCTTAATATCAAGAGTGAAATACTACAGGAGCCGTCAACGAAATAGCCTCTGAAATATGGCTTTTAAATAAACCGCCCGCTAGCACCTCCAACAAAAGCGCTTAAAGCTCCGCGGGTTTGTTTCTTTTAAATTATAACCCAAGTTTTTGTTTAAAAAGATAAAATTAATTCCAGCCAGCAACACATTGTCGACGTAATTTAGACCAGAAATAAATTAGGCTTACATAAAAGTGAGGTTATGTTAGGTAGGAGGTAATTATGTAAAGTTTATTTTGTATAATATCCACCCCGTCTGCGGTGAACCTGCGGAAAGGGGTTGAAAAGATTTGTTGGTAAATGTAGAGGTGTGAGTTTTTTCTTTTTGGAAATTACTTTAACAAAAAGCTTATTTGATAGTTTAGTAATACGTTTTATTTACTTTAAGCAGCTAAATTCAATTTTTAACAAGAGGACTTCTAAGCCATTCGATAAGGCTTTATTCCTTTTCAAGTAGAACAGTAGCTGCAAATATTCTTACCAAAACAACCCCTACATATGCTTGATATTTCCATTTAGAATATTGATGTTTTAAGCCCAAGGAAGAAACAATAAATCACTGTCAATTTAGTAAATATATTTCAAAGCACTTATTTCTATCGTAGGAGCAAGATTTACTATTTACTTTTCATTCGCAAGATTTCAATTCTCTTCAAAATTCAGTAGTGAACTACAGTTAAAAAAAAAAGAAAAGACCAAAAAAGTGGCATAATTTTTGAAAATCAGTTTTCCAGAATTTGCTCAGATTTTGGCCGTATACGAAAAACCATATGCCTAACTCATATTCGTATATGAAATTCGAAAGAAAGGAAATTACGTTTCGAGATTTAATAGGAAAAAATACCCGACTGCGGTAAGGGTTTATTTTTTTTTTCGATTCATTTTCGAACAGTAAATGTCTCATTAAAATTTGGTACACTGCCTTGAAACAGAGATTTTCATACATGACTAAAATTTAAGCAAAACGTATCAAGCTATTTTGAGAGTTAAATCCGGATTTTTGATAGCTCCGTAACAGGTTACTATGGCATGTAAGTTTTGATTAAGTCTACTAAATTCATAAAAATATTAGAGTCGAGTGTTTGAGAAAAGGGTAAGATCTAGTTTTAATAGAAGAAGGGCTTACAATGTGATTTTAGTGTCTTAAAGGTTAAAAAATTTGGAGTGTAGTTGGGAAACTGTGATTTTTGTACCTGTTTAAAAAGTAATTATTACGTACAGAATTAATGAAAGTTCAAACTAAAAATATTTTGCAAATTAACGGGTTTATTGTTCGATGGACAGCACTAAATAATTTGTACTGAGGATACAGTGCACCTGTAATATTTGTAAAACAATAACACGTCATTACACCGTATTTAGTAGCAAAAACAACCATCCTCATCCGCCCTCTAGGTATAATCTACTCATGCTGGTGTAGTTGTACTTAATTCACTCAGGGATTCTCTTTGCCCAAGTTTAATTAGTTCCAAATGAACTCACAAGGAGCGCTACAAAAAGGAACGTGTTCAGATGGAAAATGAAGCTGCATACAACGCGGTTAGTTGGTGCAATTTATTTGCACTGTTCTCTTTGAAATTAATTACTTGTGAAAAACACACTTAAGAGGTTCGTTCAGTTATGTCGCTAATGAATAAACTCTTCCCGCTAGGTTCGATTGTACAGAAATTGAGGTTTTATGACGTCATTACGTCTTCGAGTTTCTTTTATGTTGTGTGTTTTATGAAAAGGCAATTTCACTTTTTAGATATCATTTCCATGAAGTCATAGAAGCAACGAATGCAGCTGTGTAAAATTAATTTAACTCTTTAAAAAAGTTTAAACTATTTTATTAAGTACCGAGGCTTATGAATGTAAAAAAATGCTTAGTGAAAAAAAACATGAAGTATGAAAATGAATCAAATAAGATGAGAATAAGAGGCTTTTGCTAATTTAACCTGATGTTTTAACCTCGAAAAATGTGTCAAGAAAATAATTTAAGTACTGTATTGTTTATTGAATTAAATATGAAAGAAATGTTCAAAAAACTTGTTGGAAAAATCAGCAACTGAATAGAATAAGCTGGAATGGCATTTGGCATTCATTAAATCGTACACTACTTAATTTTAACTGCACTTTACAAAATCGAGCGGCATAAAAAACATTCTAAAATTATTCCTAAATGTTTCAAAATACTCTTTTAACAAGGTATAAATATGAAAATATGGTTAAGTGATTCTGATGAGAGGTTTAAATTATTAACCTGTTTTGATCAAAGCTAGGTTTATAGGTTTGAAAATTTTCTGGCCTAACATGCCAAATTAGAGGTAAAACTTGGCAGCACAATATAAATTCTGTGCGCATAAACATGTATAGTATCATTTCTAGTTTCAAATTATGCTGCGCTCTAAATAATTTGTAAATAAAAATTTGTTGCCCTTAAGATTTTACATCCTAATTACCTTTAAAATATTTTTGCAATCAACCTTTATATTTTTTCTAAGATCGGCCGGCTACAAAGTTAAGTCAATTTTTTAAGGATCAGTCACATTGTTTACAAGTGAGGGGTGCTTTACCAACAGAGAGCATAAAGATAAACGGATAGGAGCGTGAATTTTTAACTTTCACGCTTTGCTTACGGAACTTAAAAACTACGCTTAACAGAAAAGGCGCTTTGTTTACACGATCGAACGTTAACATGAGTAATTGCTTCTGACTGATTTACTAGGACAGAAGATATTTATTTATACGAATCGTAGATAAAGTACGGTAATGCTGAAAAACATTAATAACTTTGTTGTAGACGAAACCAAATTTCATGCATTTTGTAATACGTAATAAAGTTAGCGAAAAACGTTTGAGGTAACAAAGTATGCTATTAAAATCATGTTTATTAACTGTTAGAATTTCGCTCAAATATAGTACTAAAATATCATAAAAAGTATACAGATAGCCACCTCGACAAACTTTCTGGTTTTGTCTATAATCACTGTCACAATTTGTTTTTCGATTTACTTTAAGATTACACGTATTTTATTTTATTTATTATTTTATACACTGAGTTTAGATATGCTATTGTTTTTTTTATTTTAACCAACATTTGAACAAAATTGGCTCTTCCGAATATTATTATTGGTTTTACTTTCATAACGGGTAATTTGACATTATGCTTGGACTTTGTGGAGAGCTTTTTACATTCTTCTTACACCTTTTACACCTTCTTCCTTTAAATAATTGCTCCTCTATCTTTAGAACCGAAAAAATATCTAGGATTATAAATAGAGGTTAATCTCTACATTACCACTTACAAGTGCTTTAAAATTAGATATTAAATATAACTTTATTTCAACAAATAGTGGAGTAATCTGCAACGTTAATTAACATTAGTCTTATAAGGGATAGATTTAATATGACTGACATGACCGATATAATTTTAAGTGATATATTTGAACTATTTTTAAATAGTTTAATTAAACTCAAGAAAGTTTGTGCAACACCAGCAAAGAAATATTCTTTTCGTCGTCACACATTACTATTCACTTAGCATAGTTTTATATCGTATTGTTTGCTACGACTTCCGTTTTGTCAAACCGCACAGACTTCTCGTGGTTTTTGTTATTTATGCTCAACGGAGAAAATAACGAGACAGGCGACGCTGCACTCTAACGTCAAACGTTGGAATTATTTACTACACGTAGGATTGCTTTATACATTATAAAATGTACTTATCCGGTTTGAAATTGCATGTGGGTGGCAGGCGCTAACAGGAAGTGACGTTTTTAGAGTACAAGATATGTTTTGTGACAGATTTGAAGAGGAATTCATTTAAATTATTCATAGTTTTTGTTTATAAATGTATTAAATATGCATTTCCTTAATGCACTAAGCGTAAAATGTAGGTTAAACTAGCGTAGATTTTTGCGTTTGTGTGACTGTAGCTTACATATTTTTTGAGTATAAACAATTTGATCGATTAACTGAAATCAGGCATGTTGGTGAAGTTTGCTTAATGTGTATCACAGGAATTTTCATTTTAATTGGTTTTCGGTAGAATTTAGCCACAAATACTCGAAACAAAATTATATATCCATATCCTTCCAAAATCTTTGGTTCAGGTGCTTATAAATTAAAAAGAGAAAAATCTACGTTAATTTTTCAAAAGAAATTTTGATTGATACAATATTTGTGTTTTCAGGTAAATTGAAAAAGTTGCTTTTGACACGCAGTGTGACTGTGTGTTGCCAACTAATCGAGTTTTATTATGAAGGTCGAATTCTCAAACTGGCTACAATGATTTGATTAAAATATAGCCTAACGTACCGGTAGTTAAAACAAAACACTTCCGCTTTCTATTGCAAAAAATATAAAAATATAATTGAATTTAAAAAAAAATTCATATTTTGATTAAAAATTTGATTGTATATGTAGATTGAACCAGTTAGTGTATGAAACGTGAATTAAAACTGACTGCTTAAGAGTCAATAAAAAGTGTGTTTGTTTGAGTTTTATTTGTAAAAAGTTTGGAAGGCTCGTAAGTTTAGGTGTAATACTTATCTATGGAATCGTTTTTAGCAAATATTGATTCGAAAATGAGCTACTATAGAAGCCATCACAGTAAGATTCAGCCTCGGAACATAGAATTGAGCAACGACCTGAGCAAACGTTTTGAGAGGTATTTAAATATATATACAGCTCACGGTAATATTATCATGCTCATGTTTGAAATTTAATCCGATTTGATTCAAACTTTGTACACAAATTGATTTTATTATTATATTGGACAAATTAATAACTTTTCATCTTAAATATTAATAAATATCTGTTTAAACGGCCTTAATAAATGTGAAAAACTGATTTTGAACTTTCAGAATCCGTTGAGATTAAAAAATTTGTGACAACAGTCGTGGTTCTTTAAAAGGATAACAAATTTAAAATCAATAAAAATTTTAGAAGCATAATTTTTAAACTTATTTTAAATATTGTGAAGTAATGTTATATTTTGGCCTACTGATTTTTTTCTTCTTTATATTGGTGACCTTTATTGGTAAACTAAAATGAAAACACATTCAAAATAATATCTATTTATTGACAATTATAACACTAAGACATCAAAGAAGAAATAGTATAACTTATAGCGTCTTTTACTTGAAACTGTATGTGTGTACAGACCAATAACAGTGTGCCTGTAGTGACGCACGGCGCCTATTATAGCAATGGTTTGCAAATAGGCGTCGTGTGCCACCAGTGACGCACGGATATAAACACTAAAATATATAGAATACAGTTTTTCCCCGGTTGAATATCACCTAAAATATTATATATGCACATATTCTAACAATTTTACGGAAAAATATTTTAGCCTATAGTTGAGATTTCACGTTAATTACCATAACACAAAATGTTATGACATGGCCGTCGTCGTGAACGTGTTAACACACTGCAAGGTTCTAGAAATCTTTTTTTTAGCACATTAAAACATGTATTAACTATCAATTGTTGTATATTATTTTAAAAAGAATGTTCCATAGAATAACAATCAATGCAAATAGATAGAAAATTATTTCTGCTCGGTCAGATGCAGATTGGCTCTTGGTATACAAGATCGTGAGAAAGAATTTTAAACATTTTTACAATATTTCTGAAAGAGATATAACCTTTATAAAAGTATTTGTGAAGAAAAGACGTAATTAAATTATTTTTGGCTGTTACCATGCAACATAACCTCAACCTTTCACAACTAATCACAATCACAGAGTTGTTGTACAGTGGCGTCCCCTAATCGCACGCTGTTTCCAGTAATTACAATTATTTAAGTGTTCAATGTCCGTCGAATTAATTTAATCACAATCGATTGTAACGCGCAACCGGTAATGGGCTCTTTACTTTGCCCATATCGATTGATCGATTCAACTAACCTAATCGAATCAGAGTATTACGAGAACCATAATTGTATTTTAGTAGAAGCTCATCAGTAATGTGTCACAATTCAATATACACTAATGACAAAATTTACACATAGCCTATAGGCTTACTGTGTGTTTTTTTTATAGACTACACTATATCTTTGTTTAGTTCAGTTTATTGCATTGCGTTTTATGTGGTTAGTAAACATAATTTCTCTAGAGCACATATGCCTAAAATTTAATTTCGAAAAATTGCTTTTTTTATATTGTAGTCATGCTATGATTGAAAGATCACATCTGAATTTTTCCCGATTGCCCACACAAAACAGATTTGATTAAAAAATATCCAATTTAAATGTTCTTTTTTAAACTTTAATTCATAAATTTTAAAAGTATATGATATTTAGATATTGAAAAACTAAACACTTATACCACGTTTTTATAGTAATCCACCAAGTTTTTTAAGTGCATTATTTTTTGAAACCTAAGCTTTTTGATATTACATTGATTTTTATATAAATGATTCATGATATAAATCATGATTTTATTTCTGAATTATTACAAAAACTGTATTGAATGAGAAAAGGTGTTAAATATATATTCATGGCAATGAATATTCACTAATTACTAGTAACATTTCAGTGGTATTTAAAAAAATTGAATATAATTTTATGTGATTTTATCTTTTGCGTGCTTGCGTGTGTGTGTGCGCACGCGCGCGTGTGTGTGTTTTAGCACGGTCACTACCTCGGTCACTATTAAGGTTAAGTAAAGAAATTCGTTTTTGGAAATCTAAAAAAACTTTTTAGAGCGCTCAACGACAGAACTCTATTAGAATGTGTATCCTTTTTCTCTTTGAAGCGGTAAAAGTTATTAAAGGTTTAGACTTCAACCAATATTACAGGAAATGAACAGAAATTACATTCTCAACGTTATTTCAAAGTCCTCCATCTTGAAACGAAAGTATATGGGGAAAATGCTGTACTTCAACAACTCCAAACTATTACAGTGTCACGTGACTGTCTTCCTGTTACGCCGGGTATTCAGATTTCCTATAAATTTCGTGTAACTAACTTTACGTTTACTCAGTAAGAAAATATAAATCTTATTGAACACAAGTCTTGAAAATACGTAAAATTTTAGATGCATGTTAAGGAATTACTTCAGTAAAGTCGCTGGGAACAAAATGAGCACCTTTTCGAAAAGAAATACACCATAATTTAAATTTTGGTAAGCAATTTGTCAAATCCGTCAAAAACATTAATAAATGTTTAGGGTCTATAACATAACCTATTTGAACCGTATTGTTGTAAAGTAAAAATAACAAAGTTATAAACCTTCAAAAAGTGTCTTTGAAATATAAAAGACGTTTGAAAATAAATTAAATTCATTAATAAAGATTTCTAGACAAAAAGAACACTCTTGAATTTAATGTGTCTGCAATTTTTAAACAATAAACGATTAGAACGTTACAATGTCTCAAATCTCAGGCGTCTCTTTCGTGGGCTGGACTTTTTTATAAAACATTAACAAATTATCCCTTAAATCATTTCCCAAATATTAAAACAGGTACGCATTTCACCGCACACTAATGACTGTTGCAATATCTCATTTTCCCATGTACATTCTCCACCGCGGATACGTATTTGTGTAAAAAAGTTTGGCGACAGCACGGTTCACATAAATCCATCATTCCGATCCCTCCCTCCAACGAGGGTGCCAAGTCTACGGCACGCTGTACTGTGAACAGGTCTCTGAGAACATATATTATTTGGAAGCCGTGTAAATCCCTTTTTGTGTTCCTGTGCTCACACTCTGCTGATTGCATTTAAATTCCAGCACAGAATGTCCAGCGTAAACAGTCCGACCGCCGTGTTCGGTTGGGTTCAGCCAATATTTATTCAGTGCATTGAAACGCGGATTGAATGTAAACGTTTCTGATAAGTTTCAAAAATCCGGAAAGTTCAATCGCTACGCTTTCTCTTTTCTGACCTTGAGTTTGTGATTGTTGTTTGAACATTTTCGTTTGAATTTATATAATTTAGTATAATGCGCCATGGTACAACTAAAAATTACCATTGGAGAAAATGTATATGACTTTTAATTAAAAGCACGTCAAAACAAGATAATGAAACAAAATATTTTGTTAACTCTTATTTTCTGACTTTTGTAAGCTTTATATAGCTTCATTTTCAAATTTTGTACAGCTACTTGACATAATTTTTCATTAAGATTAAAATTTGAGATTTTATTTTTTTAAACTTTTCATACTGACTTCAGTTATACGCTACAAAATGTTATCAAAATATGATAAACCAATATTAAAAAATTGGCCAATTTTAAAATATCTTCTATTAACGAACTGGATATTTGTTTATATAATTACCCAATTTACCCAATACAACCGGTTTAACTGAAATCATGGTTTTAACAGTATTACTAACCATAGAAGCCTTCCATTAAAAGAAAAAAGAAAGTGTTGTCCCGAAATATGAACAAATCAGACCTACATGGCAATTTTCACTAAAATGTAATATGTCCAGGCACTCAAACTCCATTTCTTTATTTATGGATAAGTTTCCAAAATCCGGAAAGTTCAATCGCTACGCTTTCTCTTTTCTGACCTTGAATTTGTGATTGTTGTTTGAACATTTTCGTTTGAAATTTATATAATTTAGTATAATGCGCCATGGTACAACTAAAAATTACCATTGGAGAAAATGTATATGACTTTTAATTAAAAGCACGTCAAAAAAAGATAATGAAACTAAATATTTTGTTAACTCTTATTTTCTGACTTTTGTAAGCTTTATATAGCTTCATTTTCAAAGTTTGTACAGCTACTTGATATAATTTTTCATTAAGATTAAAACTTGAGATTTTCTTTTTTTAAACGTTTCATACTGACTTCAGTTATACGCTACAAAATGTTATCAAAATATGATAAACCAATATTCAAAAATTGGTCAATTTTAAAATATCTTCTATTAACGAACTGGATATTTGTTTATATAATTACCCAATTTATACAACCGGTTTAACTGAAATCATGGTTTTAACAGTATTACTAACCATAGAAGCCTTCCATTAAAAGAAAAAAGAAAGTGTTGTCCCGAAATATGAACAAATCAGACCTACATGGCAATTTTCACTAAAATTTAATATGCTCAGGCACTCAAACTCCATTTCTTTATTTATGAAAATATTTTGTTAAATAAAAACTCTCTTTTCACAATTACCGTCCTTTTTTCGTATTGTGAAAACGTAAAAACGTGTTTTTGAATAACATTATTTAATGATATATTTCTAATTACTGGACCAGTAGTTAAAAATTTTAATTGATTAGAGATAAAAATTAAACATTTTAGTCATATTTCGAATGGCGTTTTCAATATTTCGCTAACTGAATATTTAGTTTTAGCAGTCATGAGAAAAATAAAAAGTTAAATTTTCTTAAATTGCTCAAATGATTTTCATAATTTTTGATTTTAATATATTCCTAAAACCACAAACCATTGCAATATATAAACCACTGAAAATATATCCTAAAATCATTTCCGTATATAGAACTCAGTAGTTATACATATATATTTAAAACCACTACAAATATATCTATATAAGAACTTTAGTATATAAAAAACTGCAAATATTTCCCTATAACCACTTTGTATAACAAGACTGCAATAAAAGAGTCTTTTGAACGACATAATTACGGATTGAGATCTGCAAAACCTGACAAACCGGTAATGTTTCTGGTAATTAGATGTTTAAAAACCTCCAAATTAGCTCCAAAAACCTCACCAGGTTTCAATTACAATACGTATTAACTTCGATTTACGAAAATAAATAGTTTTATAATTTTTATTTTGGATTGAACCTATAAAAAATACTTTATAAGCGCTGACCAGTCTCAAGCTTTGTTGACTAAATGTGTGTTCGACAGAAATTGGTGTCCTGACTGGGGGGGGGCTCAAAGTTTTATACAAAGGATTTAAAAGGCTACACAGGAAAGACTATATTTCCTGCTCTATGGTAGATTACAGTTTCAATTTTGTTTACTAAATTATATGAACAAAATTCAGAAAGTGTAACGAATTTTTTAAATATTGCTTTTGAAATGTAGATGGTTATATCTGTTTTCAGAACCGGAGTCTAACAAAATGGTTTTTACTTTGAAGACCGCTAGAGCTCGTGTACAAAGTGCAGAAGACTGAAACAATCGATCGATTTCGAAGAAGTTTTGTTCAATCGGTCAAAAAGTGTGATATTCAAAAAGATCGAGGACTTTAAATCTGCTGTTATAATTTTTCATATGTTATGAAACTTGTAAAATAAACCATTTGTAGCTTAAGGTAATAATAGTAAAACTTAAATCGATCAAAATGGTTATAGTGAGGGATGCAGAAAGTTCCAAACTATGATTCTTACTATATCTAATGTTCTAATTACCAGACTGTTTATTTTTTAGTGGTAGTTTATTGAAATATATTTTAGTTGTGGTTCAGTTAGTTCCAACTAAGTTTATGGGAAATTTAATTTATCTTATAGTAATTGATCCCATTTATTGATTTTTTTAATATATATATATATATATATATATATATATATATATATATATATATGAGATATTAAAAAATGCACCAGCTTTCGAAGAGGAATTAAAATTATTATTTTTTATTGTTAAAGATTTATAGTTACATACCCACATAATTACGTTGAAATCAAAGAAAAGCACATTTACTTGTAGTGAAGTTTTGTTAATTTTTGATGCAAACTTTTTATTTACAGAATCAATGTAGGCTACTATATAAACACAGTACGCATCCGTCTCGCTGGACAGATTTTTAACAATGATTGTTTTTATGTCTGAGTTATTTTGGAAAAATCTACTTTTATCATTAAAATTTGCATTATTGGTATATTTTTTAAATTATTTTTAAAGGTTTAAAATAGCTGTTATTAAAATATTTTTTTTCTGAAAAAAATGCTATTATAAAACTTATTTTTGTATCTAGTTTGAATCAAATCGCGGTGTAAATTGGAGTATTATTTTCAAATTAATTTTAAAATTAAGAAAAATGGATCCTGACAGACGTACGATTTATTTTTTATTTTGAGCAAAACTTGAAAATTTAAAGTGCAAATTTAAGCAAATTTTCTCGATGAACACGATGGCGAAATAAAATTTTCCAATAGTGTGTTAAAAAAAGTTATTTTTTTAAGTTTTTAAATTACCGCCATTTTGAAATTACTGATCGGTTTTTGCTGGATAACGTTCGTGTCCAAGTTACTGCCAAAATGTAATTTTTGTGACCAAATTTCTATCAAATCTGGTCAAAAAAGCAAATGTGATACTTCTGAAAAAACATCTAATTATATATATATATATATATATATATATATATATATATATATATATAAAACTATATATATATATATATATATATATATATATATATATATATATATATATATATAAGCTATACATTTTTTCCGACTTCTACTCGGAGCGACAACCAAGTCATATCTTTGGTCAATTCATCTAGGAAATGTCAGATACGATGATTTTGCCGAACTTTGGACCGATCTAGACGCTAGGATCAGTGCTCATTTTTAAAATTCTGATCTGAGTCTTGCCGTAATGGCCATTTCAAAAGTTTATCTTTTAATGAAATTTCCCAAATATTGTGTTCTGAGGACACAATGAAGAAACTGGCTCAACGAATTAACCCTCAAAGCGTATCAGGCTTATAATATATTTGCAAGCTCACGTTGTAAGATAAATTAACATAATTAAATAGTTTACATTCCCCAATTAAAATCATTAATGTTTTAGGCGGCAGTCTGCGATAAATTTCCCGTTGCCCCTTCAAGCCAGATCTAGATTACCTGCTTAACAAGGAGGTATATATTCTTCCCCCTTATTCCTGCCAGCAACACAAGTACGCCATCTTTAATTACCAAGATTGCAGTGTTGCTGCCTCTCCATTAAAACACTATGAATCGGATTTGAAAAACAGGTTAAAATTTGTTTGCAATTAACTTCAGTTTAATTAAATGGTAGGTTTCAATCTCGGTTTATAACCTAAATCAACCTGTTAAACTAATATTAAACTCTGTTCAACCTATCAAATTTGTATTTACAATTATTTGCAGAACAAAATCTATTTAATCTAGATTTATTCAATGATGAGTAAGCATTTAAAAAACAATTTCCAAGAGTGGATAAAAACAGAAACGTAGATCGACAATCAATTATCGCTGTACGCAGTTTTCTCGCTGAAATGATGGAAGCGAATTTTCAAAAATATTTTGTTGACTTACACATTTATGAAAATATATGTGTACGCCAATTAGTATTTTAAATTTTCAATCAGATTTTCAAAAAAGAGCAACCAAAATTTAGAATTTTTAAAATGATTACTATTAATTAAGCATTATTACTATCCATCGCTTTTCCAACTGTTAGATTTCTCAAATTAGCCATTTCCGTTGATCGTTCGATTTGCATATTTCAATTTAGTGCCCTAACTATTGATGACTGTTAACCTCATAACCGACCACTTTGTTCAATAAAATGCATTTTGTTACTTCTTTCAGTTAATATTACCTATCATTCATAAATAGCTTTTATTAAAAAAATTGGAATAAAGTCTTGAATCATAAATGTTCTCGTTGAAATTTGGTACGAAGGTACCAATAAAGCTCGACAGAGATATATGTAAGACTTTTTCTAATTCATTTTCGTTTCAAGATGGCGTACTTTGATTCAACGTTCAGAGTTTCTGGTTATTTCCTGATTTACTAGCAGAACGGCAAAACCTATTATAGTTTTGACAGCTTCATGAAGGAATGGCGTAAAACTGCCGATAAAGTTAGTCCAGTAATATTTTTTGTAAATATTGTTACAAATTAAATTGGCGGAAGAAATCACGAGCGTTGTATAGCGCTCGGTATATTAATTAAAAATGTACTAAGGGAATTCTGTTCTTTGAACTAAAAGTATATCAGATAATTTGTGTAATATTTTTACATTATTTATTTTTTCCTTTATTTAAATTATTTTACTTCATTAATAACTAAACTTACTGAGCTAGTGTGATAGTTCTGACAAAAAGCGCCGAATAAGCTATTCAATAGTAATTGTTGTACAACTAAACAAGCGATCGTACTATTCGGTGATCAGTAGTTTTGTCAAAATACTGGTTAAATATATTCTTCTTGAATCACGCTTTAATTCTGTATTATCAGGGTGTTTCGCTTTTAATAAAATCATTTTGATATATTTGTGCTACAATTCGATGCGATGCATTCTTTTTATACATAATTTTAAAATGATTGAGTTTTGCGCTTGAATGTACGTAGAAAAAGTCTCAAAGCAAGATATTACTTTGTATTAAAGGTATAAATACTACAACTGCTATATAGGTAAGTTATCTATATGAGAGCGAAAATATTTGCCACCGCTAGAAAGAGTTGGCAGACTATTTCAAATGTTACTCTAATCTACAGTTCATTTGGAACTTAGCGTTTTGTTACAAACGACTAGCATATTTAAATCAACATGTTTTTGTATTACAGGTGAATCATCAGTGGTCTCTATTGGAGAACCGTTCCAACTAGCCCGACCTCCGCCTCGTCCTATATCGCAGTCCAGTAGTAATCGATACATCGAACCTCCCAGAGTGGTGGATCGACCTTTTTTCGACGATGTATCGCCTAGAAATATCACAGCAATCGTCGGACAGTCGACCACACTCAATTGCAGAGTCAAACATTTAGGAGATCGAACAGTAAGCGAGCTATATTCTTAACGTAACAATTTTAGTTAAATTATATTGTGCAAAAACTTGCTGCTTCAAATAGCTCTACATAACATACATTTTTATTTTCTCAAGTTGGTAAATCTATGATGCAATATAACAAATAACACGTCCTTGAGTCCAACGTGGTTTATATTTGGTTATTTGTTCGTACGGGAATCTTTATATATTACTGAAGACTAAACAAATGGACGGATTATCTAGGTCTACAATAAAATTGTACAATTTAATTTAATTGAATTTTGTAAAAAACACAAATACATTAATTTATTTGTACGGAGTTAGTTTGTTATTAATTTATTTATACAAATACGGAGTTAGTTTGTTAGTGGTTATAAGTCATCAACTACTCAAGTCATGAACACTCCTTAATCCAAAAACATACATACAATTAAAATAATAACACTCACTCATACATATGCCTACATATATACATACCCAATTTTATGATTTATTTGAGTGAAAGTTCGGTGGTCGACGTGGTAAAGCATCTCTGCTTCTGGTCTGCTGCGTCTCTGAACTGCGCATTCAAGTTTTCTGTAGTTACTCCCGTTGTTTAATCTTTACTGTTATGGCTGATCCCTCATTATCATTAGTCTAACAGTTATAAAATGTAAACGTTTTCTTATTAATGCCTATATTGTATTAGACTAATTAGGACGAAACATTAAGGATAATTTACGGTAGTAACTGTAATCTCATGCGTCTCTTAACTATCTTGAGGTACGTCAATTCAAAAACTGCAAACTGACCGGTGTTTTAACCAACACCAACCAAAGAATCCTTAAAAAAAAAGAAATTTTATTAAAATGAAAAATTAGCTAACCAAGCAGAAACAATGCAAACTTATCCATTTAATGTAGTTTGCATAGTGATTACTGAAATGAATCACAGGATACAAACCAACCATACTGAAAGCCGGGGCAAGATAAGCCTGGATGTAACTAGATTTGATAACGAGCTCAATTGCATCCGTTCCAAATTCAAAATACCGATTACCAATTCTTCTTTCAAATTTTACCAATTAAAACGTTTTTTTAACCTAACGTACACTAACTGGAAGGTATTGAAGAACGTTTTAACTTAATTACATTCATAGATTTCATTATTCCTATAGCCTTAAAGTTTCTTATTAATAATTGGCGATAGGTTAAAAATAATATTTCTGCAATGTAAATATAAGGAAAGAGTATTTATTTAATGTTCATTTAAATTAAAGCACAACTTACACAAGCATTATAAATGTAACGTAATAATTTTAAAACGTTAAATTAGAGTTAGAAAATAAAATACTCATTTACATAACAAAAATTAAAAAAAAAATACGGGTTACTTGATAGCAACCTATGAGGGGTTTTTTGGGGACATTGTAAAACAAGTTTCCTTAGACGAGTTTCAAGTAAATGTATATAATAACAGATAAAACAATTTAAAATAAAACACAATTTTTGTTCAGTTTTAAGGTTCAATTTTAACAAAAATAGACTTGAAGGTGGCATCTCAGTTCAAGGGACTCTGTTTGCCGTATTGAATCCATATATCATTAGTATTAAATTTCGATACAGGTTACTCCGTTATTTGTTAAGAGAAAATTGTGTTTGCTATTTTATTTTAATGGTCATGTTTTTAGTCAGATTTTAATATTTTTCATATAATTTCTTGTTTTTAAGGATACAGGAGTAGGACACACACACACACACACACACACACACACACACACACACATATATATATATATATATATATATATATATATATATATACACACATATTGTATAACGAAACAACAGCGATTAAACAGATAGAAGTCCTAAAGGAATGTGCAGAGAGGGTCGGTTTACAGATCTCGTTTAAAAAAACCGAATTCTTCTGTTCAAAATTAAATATTCAAGAAATAAACACAAAATATGGTACGACAAACAGAGTCAAGTTAGTTTAATTCTACACTTCTTATATCTGGGAGAAATTCTTGAACCCACAGGTGGCGAGAAGGCTGCGCAAAGGGTTCGGCTACTGAGAATGAAGAGGACTCTTGGTATAACGCGTGATATCTACAATAAGAGATGTAGGTCGACGCACACAAAAATCAGCCACTACAACACAGTCATAAAACCGGAGCGTCATAAAGATGCTAGCACTCCACACAAAAGCTAACATGGACGATATTTTGAAGGAAGAACTCAAAATCTTGAGGAAGATCCTTGGCCCAAGATTAATAGAAGATGGATACAGGTTGCACTCCCGGAAGACTACAGAGAAGATATCGAACCTGTCAGCAGATATCAGAAGAAAGAGGACCACTGATATAAAAGGTTCTATGGACACATCAGTAGACTCTCAACAACGAGACTTGCCAACAGAATCCTTAAGTATATACAAGAGGTCAAATCAACAATGTCGTGGATCGCATAAGTCAGAATAGACCTACATGACGCAAAAATAGACTCAACAGACGTTGAAGACAGGAACGCATACAGGAGAAAGATGCTCGGTTGGAAGGTCGTAGAGAATGAAATCCCAAAGAGAGCAGGGGTAAAATGGACGGAGGAGCGGAAGAGGATCCATGGGGACAGGATGAGGGAGGTGTGGAGGATTAGAAGGAGCAAGACATGAGTCGGAGTGCTTTGCGTGATCCAACAGGGTCTATACGCAAATAATAATAATAATAATAATAATAATAATAATAATAATAATAATAATAATAATAATAATAATAATAATAATATATATATATATATATATATATATAAAAACCGGATTACGGTTTCACGTACAAGAAAATGAGGTATCAAACATAAATTATCTATCTTAACAGTTAACAGAGTAAAATGTACCGTTAATTTACAATAGTAATAATAAGGAATAAATCCAATATGGCTGACACAGACTCTTATATTTGTTTTATAAATATGTTTGAAAAATGTGAAAGATCAATTGGTTTTGTCGTCATGAATAATTCAAATTGGACGAGATTTCAGTGCCGCTGCAAGAGAGGTAAGATTATATGTAATGTTTCATTAGATTTTACACTATATGATCCGTATATCTTCGAATATCAGTGATATGTTATTAGCTCATAAAACGATTAGAGTCTTGAGGTGTTTTTAGGCTCTACGTTGGCATTCAAATTTGTTGATTGATGTATTTGGTTATGATAATAAATAAAAGCATATACTATAAATAATAATTTCTCTTTTATTTAAAAACAGTCTTCTCGCAATATTTACATTACCACAATGAATTCATTAAATGAAAATTAGTTTGTTTTCAGTTTACATTATACTTGCTGTAATTATTCTTAAATCTTTGGTCACTGGTTTGAAATTCAGATGTTTTAAATTTACGGTTATATAATTACACATAATATTTATATTTATAAAAATTCCAAAGTTATATTACTCTTAAATTTAATGCTATAAAATTTAAGTTTTCAAAAATTATTAATTTGTATTTATCGTTGAAAAACTCACAAAATTATAGTTCGTTTATGAAATTAATTTTGTTGTTATTTATTTGACATGTACTATATTAGTAATTTATAAAAAGCTCTATAAAAATGTTAAAAATTAAAATATATGGTTCATATCACCTTCTATTTGTTAATGCCTGCCTTAAGTTTAGTAATTATTAATATTATTGAATAGAAATTCTATTTTAGGCTTTAACCTTAGTCATTCATATATTATATTTGTTTGATTGAATAAAATAAAAATTCTTAATATGTTTCTTATTATTCGTTTTGTAGCCTATTTAAAACTAAACTCAATTATTTTTAACAATACTTGGATTTTTTCAATTGTAACAATATATCGGTCTTCTATGTTTCATTTCTCTTTACATAAATCACAGTTTGAGTAGTCTATCTATGACCTGCTTATACTTAAGTGATGAACATTTTCAATTCTATTCATTAGTCAGCTGTTATCATCATAAGTTTAGCTATCTAAAATAAACTAGGCTATTATAACTTTTGTGTTTACCCTAATTACATCTAGTATTAAAATATTTAAGCATTTTAAAAAACAATACTGAAATATAATCTTAACCCACATCTTTTATTATTTTATATTTTAACCAAAATAAACGAAAAACATTATGTAACTCTAAATGTTAATCTTTTAACGAGTTAACCTTTAAATATCATTCACTACCCAGTGTATGAATTGAGTTCTAAATTGTAGTAGTTTCTTTCAAGAATAATAAATTGATCATTATTGTTACAGGTATCATGGATGAGGAAGCGTGATCTTCATATCCTGTCCAGCAACATATTCACGTACACGGGGGATGGAAGGTTTGGCGTCATACATCCGGAGTCCAGTGACGAATGGAATCTAAGGATAGAGTACGTGCAGAAACGCGACGCTGGAATATACGAATGTCAGGTGAATACGGAGCCCAAGATCAACCTGGCCATCATGCTGAACGTAGAAGGTGAGTTGTACCCATAGATAATCATTTCATAATTTTAAGAGTAATATATTCTAAATATCAAAACTAAGGAAACTTTAATATTATACACTCAAAAAGTAGCAGTCTTACAAAACAGGATGGAACGAATTTCCAATTCCAAAAATCACAATTTATTTTGTAACACACGTTTTGGATTTCACAATTTTTTGATATAAATTCAGCAAAAATGTGATTTGTAATGTAAACAAATTAGCCATGTGTAATGTAAAATTGTGTTGAAAATATAAACCCTGGCTGCAGTTAGATTTATTTTAGTTTTTCCAAGAGAATTTAAGGCTGAAACATATTATTTTTGCAGAGTTTAGGGTTGATTAGTTGGGTGAAATATTTTTTTTCAAAAAAGGTGAACAATAAAAATTAATGAATTTTTAAGATTTGAAATGTCTGTTATTCGAAACTGTTCAACGGATTTTATTTTATATGAATTAACCCATGTTATTATCAGAATCAATTTTTATACCAGGTTTGCATCAAATGAGTCAAAATGTGCATGGAGTATTGTGTTATATTTACAGGCACTTATTTTAAGGTCGCTGAGTTTAAGGTAATTTCTGGATCTTATCTGATGACTGCTAACGTTAGCTCATTTTCCAGCATAAACTCATTATGTTACATTTCGCTAAACATTCGCCATTTCGTGTTTTTTGAAAGGTAAATTATTCATAGCTCGCATTTTGAATGCCTAACTAAGTTTGTAAAAATCCTATCTGAGAAAATAATCGATTTTCTCTGCTCTTTAAAATATGTTTCACTTTTTTATTTAGATTATCTCAAAAACCTTTAATTTTACATAAAAATATCTGCAATCTTTTCAAATCACTGTAGTGAAAAATTACTTGTTTTGTAGCTTAAAGGATAACCGAGATATTGACAAGAAACTTAAAAAAGATATTTATACTTAAGACTGTTTGTACTTAGTGCACATCTGTAATATTAATTAATAACACGTTTGTACATTTCCACAAATTTTTTACTTGAGTCTTGCCAACCAAGGTCTTGACAACCACTCGTTAGAGCATTGTCAAAGCCACTTAGAAGACTAAAGTTAAAAAGATAGTACAACATTATAATCCTGTTCGGCGAAAACCCACTGAACAAGCCTAAGAACCAGAGGAGGAAGGGATATCAACTTAGACAATAGTGTCAAAAGACCTGTATAACTTAAATATAATTGTTCATTTAAAACTGATACAAATTTACTTGAAAATAAACGATTTATTTCTAAATTCTTTAATTTCCTGAATTTTTAGATATATGTAATATTTTAATATCTGTATTTTTATAAAAATCATAAACTTTATAAATAGTTCTTGAAACTTCGGTTTTTGACTTCACATCCCAATGTTTCATTTAAGTACGGAAACGATATTTGCAATTTTTTTTGTAGCAAACATGCTTTTAATGTTTTTTTAATATTAGAAATTAATTTCGACATATTAGCAAAATAAATTGGTTACAGAACATCCAAAACTTAATGCTACATTTTTAGATTCTCAGTGATCTGCAAAAGATATAAAAATCTCAGTATCGATTTGGAAAAGTACAAGGATATTAATTTACGAAACTTCATAATTGCAATATTTAATTAATCAAAGGTACCTTATGTTCCGTAACAATGAAAAACGTAACACGATTCCAACACAGCCGCGGAAGATGATCACAAAGAAGTGTTTCATCTGTGCTTCATTAAAAAACCAGCGCGAACGTGAGTATGCTCCGTGCGCGGGGACTAACGTGGATACATTTTTAATCAAACCTTTGAGCCGGGTCCGGGGATTAGTACTCCGTTTAATCCTCGCCAAAGCGGTTTTTGCTGTTAAACGCTCCGCCCATTAGGAAACGCATGTGGATTGGGTTTTCGTATAATGATTGCTACCCACGCAACATATGAATAGGCCTACTGTATTTATTTATAAAGTCGTCACATAACTTGACAAAAATGTTGTTTTATTAAACAGATTATTGGTTATCGGTTTGCAGATTATCTAAATTGTGAGAACGGAAGAATTAGGAAAACAAATTATCTTCGCTTTGTTGGAAGCAAATTTCCAAAAATTAACAACATTAATTGTTGGAAACGAATATTTTGAAACTTAAAAATGAAATTGAGCACAAAAACTCATTTTGGTAATAAGCTTCGACAAGTGATTCACAATCGTTTTATGTAATACTTTTTAGAAAATTTCATTGTCGCAGTCTGCAATAAAGTATGCATATTAGGACTTTAAATTTAAAAATTCCGTCGCAAAATTAAACCCAATCTAACGACAGTGAGAGTTAATTTAAACTTTTTCTATTAAATTTCAAAGTTAAAATTCTAATATATGCAGATTTAAATGGCTTACTCTGTGAATTATATTTTTAAAAAGTGTAAAAGAAAGAAGTTATGATTTTCTTTAGTTATTTGTGTTAATGCAATTTTGAAACACTTAAACTAATTTTGTAGAATAACGAACTTTTCACAGCTGTTACAAAACAATTTTTATTCAAGTTTTAATTAAATATTACTAAATTTGCAACATATGTTTACGTTTAATACAAATCGTGTGTATTATTTCTCAAGTCCCTTTTTCTCAGCATATGTTTAAATAGATTTTTGTGATCGACTTCTGACATTGCAAAAAGATTTGGCGCTAAAACTTACTGTTTGTGGAAATTTTTAACATAAAAGACACTTTCAACTGTCTTAGACAAAACGGCGTCGTGGGTGCTCCTGCGCGGCATAACAAATCAGACTATATTTTGTATATTTTACGAAGCTAACTTATTTATCACGAATAGACAATTCCATTACAAATACCAGTTTTTGCATAACGTGCTTAGAACAATTGCAACAATTACTTAAAAGTCCCCCTAACAGGTTATGTATCCTACTGACAGTCCCCTATCCCTGTGCGTCGTACAAGCCTGGACAAGCATTTCGAATACCAAACACATGTTTTGGACACTGTTTTTACACATATATATTGTGATCTCTCCTTTCCATTATCTATTGTTAATACGGACATAATAAAATATGAAATAAAATTAAAATTTCAAAATACAGTAAGATGTTTTATTGTGGACGTTGTGAAGTACAGTTTCAGGTTATTGTACCCTTTGTTTTTGTATCCATTACAGAAAATGAAATAAAAAAAGTACAAGAACCAAATATCATTTACAACGAGATATTGTAATGCCCTGTAAAAATGTCTATAAAAAACAATTATATGTATTAAAATGTATATACTACAATGACCCAAAAATTTTTAATTATTATTTCAAACCGATTGCTTTTCGATTTATATTTTAAACATGTTTTCCATTTCTTCCAACTTCCGCCTTCACCCAAATGAATACTCTTATTTAAAAAAAACTGTGTTTACTTAAAAACTTTCATATTGCTTAATTTCGCATGGATCCCTGGTTTATACATATTTTAAAAACTTGTTTCTCTAGGTCATAATAGATGAACAAAGCGCGATTATAGATCTAGATTTTAGCGTGATGGAAGTTCTAAAAGGATTATTAAAAAAAAATACTTTAATGAGGAATATGCCCGTCATAGTCATGAAAGATATCACGCAATTCGTTTTTCAATGTATTTCATGCTTAATATAGGAATAAAGTAGTAAAATCTCTATTTGTAATTCGCAGTTTGTTATTACTAAAAACAAATATTTGTCTGATAATAACACTATTGGGAGGAAGTAAGGAGTGGATCATAACTAAATAAATGTTCCTGAAGATCTATAGTTTTGTACTGATTAGACCTATGCAAGCTCCTACATCGCCTAACCTTTTCATTATTATACTGTTAGTATTCTTTCATCTTGAAGCTGACTGTTTCTTTTCTTAATTCGACAAAATATTCTTCTTACTTCACAAAACTTCTGAGACGTTTTCTACGTTATCGATAGTGGGACTTGTATTCTATTTCTGTATTTTTTGATGTAGTATGAAGACGAATATAAGAATATTAGTAGAAAAATCAACTAATATTATTACGCAATGAACAAAATTTATCACCAGTTAATAAGAACAAATAACGTCTTAAAAAAATAATGAATAAGAGTAAATCAACTCATGTCAACTTTACTAACAAGCATAATGTGTATCAACCAGTAATGATAAACGGACAAATTGTTCTGCATGCAAACGAGGCTAATTATTTAGGGATGACTCTGGATGCTAAACTTCTTTGGAAGTCTTACGTGAAAAAAAGCGCGAACAACTTGGAATGAAGTACGGGTAAATGTATTGGATTATCGGAAGGAACTCTGAATTGTTCGTACATAATAAACTGCTTCTGTATAAGCAGGTCCCGAAACCCGTCTGGACCTACAGCATTCAATTGAGGGGATGCACAAAGAAAAATAACATCAAAATAATACAAACATTTCAGAACAAAGTTCTTCGTAGTATTGTCGGAGCACCGTGGTATATCCGTAATGCAGCTATCCATCAGGATTTAGTGCCTTTAGTGGCCGAAGAGGTAAAAAGGTATGCTGGAAAACATGCAGCAAGACTCTGTGAACATCAAAATGTAGAGGTGGTACATTTGGGCAACGTACCACAAGTGAGGAGACTGAAGAGAAAGAAACCTGTTGACTTGGTGCAGGATTGATACACATGATTTAAGTGTAAATGCATTATGAAGGGACGTTTTGTCACCACACAGACAGTAGACAGAAAAATATTGATAGATAGTCTTAGACTAGTTGTAATTGTATGTAATAAGAAAAAAATAAATAAAAAATAAATTGTCATTAGTGACAGCTTTGATCGTACGTTCATCGGCGCATAAAATACGAACCTTCACTTAGTAATACGAACAATAACTTTATTCAATTAATGCAATTAATTAAAACCCACGAGGTTAGCTAAAAACGTTTGTTGTAATTATAAATTCTGCACCAGCTGTCGTGCTGACAATGTATACATACCAAGAAACGCGGCAGCGTTCCGCTTATCCAAGTAATTTAAAATTGTCCTGTAGTATATACTTCTACAGAATGGCAATACTACTACATTAAGAAGCATGACGAAGTGGTAAAAATTTTAAAAAATTAATTAATTAATTAATTAATTAATATTAATTAATAATATTCATTAATTAATATTAATTTATTAATCGGTAAAGTCCACGCGTTGAAAAAACTATTTGAAAATGGCATTTTTAACCATTTTCTTCTTCTTCAACATTGACGCTTCTACAGTCTAATATACTGAACCGATTTTGATCAGTGATGACTCATTTTATTTTTTCTGTTTACAGAATGTATATTTTGCGTAAACAAACTAAAATAAAAGTTTTGCTCTTGTAAAATTGCGAAAACCGCAAAATGAGTAGTAAATTTAAATATTAATGCTCCTATATCCGCTTAACTTGGTTTCATCAAGTATGACTCATTTTATTCGTCATGGTTGTAGTATGTGCCATTTTTCATAAAAGTAAAAATACATATTAAAAATTATTAAATTGCAAAAATTGTCAGAAAATTAAAAATGATTAAAATTGGAAACATTGACACTCGTAGAGCCTAAACTACTAAATCAATTATCACTCATTTTATTTGCCATGGTTGCAGTATTTGCCTTTTGTATAACAATTCTAAAAATAAGTACGTTTACAATGTTACCGATTTAGTTGTATTACCTTTACTGAACAGCTGATTTCTGAGGATGACTTCTTACCATAAGTTATGGAAAGGTTAAATATTTTTTTATGTTATCTACAACCACAAAACTTAGCTCTCACAGTTTTGGGTTACTAGAATCGAACGTAAACACTAGAATAATTTCTTCGCATACACATTTTCGTTTCTTCAGTAATCTAATCTAATCTAATTCATATTATATTTCTGAAAGTTTGTGTGTTTGTTTGTTTGTTTGTTTGTTTGTTTGTTTGTTTGTTTGTTATTCAATCACGCTTTAACCACTGGACCAATTAAAGTGAAATTTGGTACGTATATGGTTTAAGTATCAGAGATACATATAGGCCTATTCCCGTTTTACAAAACGTCATTATACTACTTACCCAGCCCAAAATATTTATCAGTTTTTAGTTTTGTAACATCTGTTAACTGTAGTTATTTACTGGACATGTGATTTAGGTACCTGAGATAAAGATAGATTCAATCCTATTTTAAGAATCTTAATCTGTGTTTTATTTATTGCAAAATTATTGCTTTTTTATTTAGTAACATTTTCAATATTTTAGTTGAAATTTTTTTCAAAACTGACTTTAATTTGTTACTTTGTGTTGAATTTTCAATATTAAATGTAAAAAATCCCTACACAGAGTGCCAATTGTAAGGTAGTATTTTTTTTTTGTGTAATTACATTATGGTAAACATGCAGTGAAGCATATCCTTATTTTTCGATATTTTTGTTACTAAAATAAGCATTTTATGCCTTATTTAATACTAAAATAGTATTATGTGCCAAAAAGCAAGAATACAAAATATGAATGCACGAGAAGTACGATAAAATCGAAAATAAAAGTGACCAACATAACCTCAAAATTGCTACCCGGCGAAAATCAGTAACGTGTTGTAAATCGGTAAAACAATAAAAATACGTCTACACGGGTTTTGGGTGATAAGAAACCAATTTTTAAAAGAATACAGCATAACCAAACTGTCACGGTTGTTAGGCCTAACAAGGTGATGCGTGAAAAACCTTTATATTTTTTAAAAATAGCCTACTATATATCCTGACACGGTTGTTGGGCCTATCACGGTGATACGTGAAAAAACCTTTATATTTTTTTAAAGACTACTACATATCCCAACTGACACGTTTGTTGGGCCAATCATGGTGATGTGTGAAAAAAACCTTTATTTTATTTTAGAAAACTACATAACCTAATTGACACGGTATTTAGGCCTAACACGGTGATGCGTGAAAAACCTTTATATTTTTTTAAAGAATACTACATATCCTAATTGACATGATTGTTAGGCCTAACACAGTGATGCGTGAAAAAACCTATATATTGTTTTAAAGAATACTACATTACATAACTGATACTGATGTTGAGCCTATCACGGTGATGTGTGAAGAAAACCTTTAATTTTTTAAAGAATACTACATAACCTAATTGACACGGTTGTTATACCTAACACGGTGATCCATTAAAAAACCTTTATTAATTTTTTTTTAAATAGTACTTATAACCTAATTGACACGGTTGTTGGGCCTAATAAGGTGACGCATGAAAAAAACCGTTATATTTTTTTAAAGAGTACTCCATAACTTAACTAACACGGTTGTTAGGCCTAACACAGTGATGCGTGAAAAAACCTTTATATTTTTTTAAAGACTACCACATATCATAACTGACATGGTTGTTGGGCCTATCATGGCGATGTGTGAAAAAACCGTTATTTTATTAAAGAGTACTCCAAACCTTAACTGACACGGTTGTTAAGTCTAACATGGTGATGCGTGAAAAATGTTTATATTTTTTTTAAAGAATACTCCATAAGTTAACTAACTTGGTTGTTAGGCCTAACGCGGTGATGTATTAAAAAAACCTTTATTTATTTTTTAAAAAAGATTACTCCAGAACCTAACTGACATGGTTATTGGGCATAATACGGTGATGCAGGGAAAAAGCCTTATTTTTTTTTAAAGAGTACTCCATAACTTAACTAACACGGTGGTGTGTTAAAAACCTTTATTTTAAAAAAGAAATACACCATAACCTAACTGACACGGTTGTTGGTCCTAACACGGTCATGCGTGATCTTTAATGTATATTACGATTGCGGGAAAAGCCGTGACGGGTAACAGGTAATCGTATTATTTTTCTGAAAGTTTGTTTTTGTTTATTTGTTTGTTATTCAATCACACTTTAACTACTGGACCAATTGAGATTAAATTTGATATGAACACGGTTTAGGTACCTGAGATAAACACAATACTATTCCAGTTTAATTGAATAATAGTGACTTTTTAATAATACTGTATTTTATTAAAATATGACAGGACCATGTTTTAGAGTATCGAGTAGCAAAAATGTATATTTCTTGGCCGAAAACCATAAATCGTATAATATTGTAAATAGTATATTTACATTTACATTTAATTTATGTAACATATATTAAAATGAAATGACATATTCTGATTTTGAAAATCGACTATAAATTTTATTGCCTATATTATAATTGCAGGCAAAGCCGCAACGGGTAACAGCTAGTTATTATATAATGTAACCATGATTATCTTTCACAATATATCGTAACGGTGACATTACTAAAAAAATAATCACAATCTAAACAAAAATCACCAAGTGGCGTGAAGTACTACGCCGTCTTCAATTGAAAAAATGTTAAATCACCTTTTAATTCTGCGAAAAGCGAAGCCCCTGCTTAAGCAATGTACTGAATAATATCAGTTTTCGCAATTGGCGGATGCGTTCCTTCCATTCTATCCATCAGTCACTGTAATTTTTTTCGTTTATTTATTTATTACAATCTTAATCTTACAGATTTGTACAGATCAATGAGTAATACATATAATTGATTTATAACATGTATTGGACTTAGCGAACTAAATCATACGGCTTATGACGCTTAAGTCGTCTGTTGTCCAATTCCACATCTAAGAGTTGGATGGCCCCGACGTTCGAATGTTGATGTAGTCTTTTCTCGTGCCAAGAGGTGCAGTATTGTATTATCTCTTTTACATACTTCAAGTCTAGGTCTGCATGAAGGTCATCATTCCTCTAGTACCATCTTGTATTTGTCATTGCACGAATAATAAGATTTTGTACTCGCTGGATAATCTGTTCATTTGAGGGTTTTGTACACCCCCAAAGTTCAGCACAATATGTCCAAATAGGCCAAATTACTGATATGTACAATAATCTCTTGTGGTACAAGGCCAACTGAGATTTTCGTCCCATCAGCCAATACAAATCATGCAGTTTTTGTTTGATTTACTCTGATTTCTTACATACATGATGCTTCCACGTAAGGCGTTCATCAAGATGCATTCCAAGATATTTACTGTGTAGAATTTGTTTATTATTAAGATACACCCCATAACTTGGATCAATGTACCGCAATGAAAATGTCACTTGAGTAGACTTTAGTTTGTTGACTTTAATTTTCCAGTCTTCTGTCCACTGTGTTTTGTGATTTAATGCTGACTGAAGATTTCCTGTCGCGTCAGCTTGGGATTTACTTACAGCCATTATCACAATATCATTGGCAAATGTAGCAATTGTGGTTTTATTTGAAGTTGGGATATCCGCTGTGTATACCAGATAAAGATAAAGTTAATTCTGGTACCTTGTGGAATTCTTGCTTTTATTAAGTAGAGAGCTGATTCAGATTCTTCGGCCATTACTCTAAATTTCCTGTTTGTAAGGTATGATTGAAGTAGTCGGCAATAATTCCCCGGCAACATCCTGCTAAGTTTGAAAACAAGCCGCTCGTGCCATACTTTATGAAAAGCCTGTTGAATATCTAAAAAGGCTGCACAAGTAAATTTCTTTTCTTCAAAGCCCCTTTCAATTACAGTAGTAACTCCATGAACCTGGTCTATGATTGAGTGCTGGTTTCTGAATCCGAACTGGTGATCAGGTATTTCTACAAGTGGCTTTAACCTTTTAAAAAACAGTTTCTCCCAGAGTTTGGATATCATAGTAAGTCAAGATATTGGCCGATATGACGTAATTTCTTCCGCTGGATTGCCTGGCTTTAGCAACATGATAATTTTTGCTGTTTTAAAACAATCAAGAACAAATTCAAGTTTAAAACAATTGTTAAATAAATTTGAAAAAAATATTATACTTTTCCTGAACAGTTCCTTAAGTATAACTGATGGGATTTAATCAATACCTGGCGCTTTCTTTGGATTTAATTTATCTATTTCTTGGGCAACTTCAAAGGGCGTTGTAGGTTTAATACGTTTGTCACTCTTATATACTTTAGGTAGGTTAACTATAGATGGACACGCATGCGGTTGAAATATTCTATAAAGGTGTTTGGCAAACAGTTCAGTCTTTTCGTCGTAACCACCTCCCTGATATATCTCTAATCGGAGGAATTCTAACAGTAGGTCGCTTAAGTCTGCGTGTAGCTCTCCACAAACAAAAGTCGGTATCCGCATCAGCCGAGAGACCTTCCAAGTAGCACTCGAAACTACTCCTCTTTATTTCTTTGATTAAACGATTAAGCTGGTTACTTATTCTATTAAATTTATTCTTGTCATCAGGGTGTCTTGATTTGTGCCAGATACGACGTGCTTTTCTCCTTTCTGTTATCATTTCTCTAACCTTAAAAGGATAGCAGATACTTTTGTACCGAAAAGAGTTGAGGAATGGAGTTGAATTTCTAGCAGCCTCAGGAATAGCTTCTACAAAACTGTTTGCTTCATAATTAAGATGCACTGTCAAGTTACTATTAGCTCTTAGGTCTATTCGCTCAACTAATTCATTCCTGAAATCATCCTAACTAGCATATGTATTAGTAAGTGTCGGCTTTTTCTTTTTATGTATGACTGTCAAACATATTACCATCAGTACAGGAACATGATCTGATGACAGGTCATCAACATTAAATATTTCGATGTAATTATTACATATGCCTTTAGTTACGAAAAAATCTATTAAATCTGGTACCTTTTTTGTATCAGCAGGCCAGTAAGTAGGTTTACCTGTTGAATGGATATCACACGCACGATTTTCTATTATCTTAAATAACTCTCTACCCCTAGTGGTAATTAATTGAGAACCCCATGTCAAGTGCTTAGCATTGAAGTCTCCTCCATTATAGAGCGAGGCCCCAACGTATTAAAAACCTCCTCAAATTTGTTTTCCTTTATATTATGTCTAGGTGGACAGTATACCGCTGCAATGACCAAATCACCCCTTATTCTTTCAACTGTTACCACAGTTCCCTGGAGCTAGTCCTTTATAATTGGTTTATTTATAAAATGTTTAATAGTGCTTCTTATTATTACAGCAGATCCTCCTTGTGCTTTGCCATTCGGGTGAACTGTTACGTAAATGGTGAACTCAGGAATTTTTAAATATGTCTTACTAGTAAAGTGTGTTTCCGAAATCAATGCTAAATCAATATTCATACAATGAAGATACAATTCTAACTCTCGTGCTCCAAGTGACAAGCCGTTGGCATTCCATGCAATGATACGTAGAGATGAGACTGTCATTTCCTCTTGTTTCCATTTGTATTTCGATCTTCGAGTTTTTATTATTAAATTTTTCTAATCTGATTTCAATATCATTAAGTCTTTTATATAATTGCTTCAGGACTTTCCAAATATCTTGAATTGTTGGCTCATTAGGTTGCGCTCTTACTTGACTCATGTTACGCTCATCTTGCTTTTCTGTAGGTCTGTCATTTGAAGCGGCTTTAGTTGCAGTTGCATATGATTTTGCAGGGTCAACTTTTCTAGTTGGTAGCCATGATTTTTGTTGCATTCGTTGTACTGCTGTCATATAATGACTCCATTCTAGCTTTGTAGACTGGACATCCTTTCCAGTTGCATGTGTGTTCTCCGTCACATTTACAAGGAAATTGTTTAGTGATGTAGAGTGATGGTTATCGCCACATATAACACACGTAGCCTGTCTGTGACAATAATTTTGTGTGTGACCAAAACCTTAACAGCGTTTACACTGCGGTATTTCTCTCTTTTTCCGTGGTGATTCAATTTTCACTTTGCAATAAAGCATATTTGTTACTTCATATATATCTTTATTATTTGATTTAGGAACTGACTCTACAAAAAAACAGAGGAAGCTCAACTTTTGTTAGAAAACCATCGATTCTTTTTTTAACAAAAATGTTTGTTGCTCGAACGACCTCATGCTCCTTTTCTCTCAAATATTCTTTAATGTCTTCTTCCTGTGTGGACTGATGCAATCCTCTTACAACGATTCTATACAGTTTTTATTTTTACATTGATAGGTATGGTACGAAATGTAAAAAAATGGGCTACCTTCCTGAACCCTTTCTTTCCTTAGAAGTTGTGTTATGAGGCGATAGTCATTGTCATCAGTAGTGATAAGTTTTACTTCATTATTGGTTAGTACTTTGAAGTTTATTTTACTAGTAGCGACTTTTAATACAGCATTTTTAAGTAAGCTGAAATCTTTAATTCCCTCTACAAAAATTGGTGGTGGCAAACGTCCTTGTTTTTTTTTCACTTGTATTATCAACCACATCCTTTGATAGTTGTTGATCAAGCAATACATCTTCCGGAGAAGAGACAGCTTTTTTCTTTTTACTATTTCTCTCTCGTTTTTGTATAATGCACTATGTTTCCTTTTCCAGTTCTTCCTCAACTGTTTCATACTGGAATAATTGTTTTGATTAAACACTGCCTTGTTGCAGTGCTTCCAAGAGTCCTTCCAGTTTACTAATTCTGTCCTCTGCTTGTTTCCATGATTTCCACAAGAATATTTCAGTTTCTGTTTGAGGTTTGAAATCCGTTTTAACAGTTGAAGCATCAGGTCCACTACTAGTCGTTGTAGAACGTAAACCAACTTTTTCCTTTTGTTGAGGTTTTCCTTTACTTGCTGTTACCTTCCTTTCATCAATATTCCCATTCCTTTTTTTGAATACTTCTTTTGATGGAAAGGTTCTTAGGAGAACTTCCTTTCTCTCAGTGCGGCAGTCATTGGTTGACGACTCGTGTGTGGCCTGCTCACCCACCACTCCACGTGCCGGTTCTGGGGGTCCAAATCCCTGTCCCGTAACATTAAAATGTAAAGGACAAACTTTAAAGTTTAGCTCCACGACACTGGAAGAGAAACTTGGAGCACCTCCAGTCACGTTCTCAAGTACAGTAAGAGTTAGTTTTTTTTTTAATAAAACCAACCGTACTTTTTCGAGTAAATATAAAAGCAAATAGGCTATTTTATAAAGCTAAAAGGCTTCGTTGATAATTGAAATATTTTTTTATACAAGCTATAAAGTGTTATCGAGATTCAACTTGCAAATCTTCGAAAGACACTAGAAGACACTATCACAGGATCTACTTCTTCTTGAGACTTTTCAGCATTTTTTAAAAATATATATGCTAATGTATAATAAGTTGAGCTTTCGGTAGTTCAAAAATCATAAAAACCCCGAGATACAAAAAAATATCCGATTTAAATAATAAAGGGCAATTGGTGTGTGTGTGTGTGTGTGTGTGTGTGTGTGTGTGTGTGTGTGTGTGTGTGTGTGTGTGTGTGTGAGAGAGAGAGAGAGAGAGACCGCGCGGGCCTTTGAGACATGTTTTAAAATGGCGGCAAATTTAAATTTGAAAGTCTACTGAGAGCATAAGCTGAATTTCTATGTTTGTAGTGGTGAAATTAGAAGAGAAATAAATTTGTTTTATAATCATACTTGTTGAAGACACTACCTAAAATACAATTATGCGTTTGCGTGATAATATTCAATTTTTTAAAAACTTTTTTTCATCAAGTGATTAATAAATACGCGTTACTTGATAAAGATAAATATAAATGACACTTGAATACATTAAACAGTCTTCGCATTTCATGCGTTACTCTTTTTTTATCGGTTGAGCTCCTTTAGTGCCTACACGGTAAGTTAAAAAATAAAATAATAATTATGATAGTTTCGCTAAGTGTTTGAGCTCAAATCTTAAAAAAATTGACCAGTTTCAAATTAATATTTATTAGGATAAGAGATATGTAAGACAGAGTAAAAAAAAATGGTTCAAACATTGCATATTGCTGATTGTTATAAAATTTTATCAATTTCAAGGTATTTACAAGAACTCCAAAAAGTGTTCCAGCGTTTTTAAACACGCAATGTACACATCACGTGTTTCATCTCATTGTCATAATTAAACGTTATTTTAAACAGCAATTCCAAGCAAAGCTTTCCGACAATTACTGTAATTTCACTCGCTCAAAACTGAAAACGCACAAGTCGAGATGTTTTCATTAATTTCCGACAACTCTTCAAGGCGCTTTTGTTTCCGAACCTTTACGTTGAGTTTATTAAAACACAAATAAAGCGCCCTTTCAAAACGAAAGCCGAGGCGTTAATTGGAAAATTACTTTAGTTTAAATTCAACTTCTGTCGAGTGACAATTTATTCAAGGATTTAATATTGTTTTTGTTAACGATTGTATTTGCTACTTTACTCTTCTGAAATTAAACGGTATAATTAAAGAATAATACAGTAACACTGGTAAAGGTCTGTAGAAATAATTCACGAGACACAATAATTTTGTAGAAATATTTACAAGTATTTTTAGTACTTGTGTCAGCAAATATTGTTACTGTTGTGAAAGTATTTTTAAGTAATGTACTTTCAGGAATGTAGGTTCAGTGCTAAGATTTTTGTTAAAAAAAAAAAAAAAAACGAGTTCGAATCCCTCGAACCTTAAAATTTTTTTATATTTAATATCTATTTGTTTAAAATCTTATGTTAATAAAAAATCTCTCTCTCTCTCTCTCTCTCTCTCTCTCTCGCGCGCGCGTGTGTGTGTGTGTGTGTGTGTGTGTGTGAGTGCGCGCGCGCGTGCGTGCGTATGTGTTTGGTGTATAGATAAATCTATGCTACGCAGAGATCTGAAATTTTCACAAGATCTGAAACACCTCGAAGCCGGATGTTGAAATTTGTAATTGGATTTTTAAATAAAATATTTAGCGGTACATTTCAACTATTCATGGTGAAACCATGTTAAATTCCACGAACACGTGCGTGTACTGCTAATTCGGTATGTAAATTAATTGAATAATAAATATTTAAATTACAATTAATACAATTACACCACATACCTGACCCATATTGCTCAAATGTTTAGACCATTTACAAATAAATATATCTTGCGCATTGTATGCAAGTAAGTTCATTAATATATATTAACATTATTAATGAACCCCATTGCACTACGATTAACAGTTACATATATTGCACAAGATTTGTGCTTTACACATATATGTATATGATGTATATATGTTCATATTCTTTAATAATATTTTTATATAATTTCATTTTGACAGTAAGATCTATTGGTAATATAATTAGACCAATACAAACCAACAATAGGACAGCCATTACTTCAATTGTTTAAATTTATTTCTGGAAATCCTCCGAATGCCACTGGTTTTCATTTTATTGTTTTTGTCACATTTCGGAATAACCTCATTTTTAGATAAACGTTTAACGTGTTTATGAAGAATTTAAGACATTTAAAAGAATAACTAAAATATGTTTATAGAACAACAGAAATATTTCCTAAAATACGTAAAGAACTTATTGAAACGTTATAAATACTCGTTGGTATATTTAAAGAGACTTTGTATCAATCAGTTTGTTGCAGGGTTGTACAACCCGCTGATATACTTGTAGCGGGAATAGAACAGTAAATTTCTTTTTATTTTAATTGTATGCAAGTATGTTTTGGATTATTTCTTAGAAATAAGTTCTAGTAAAAACGTTTCGTGCACTGATCGTATTTCTTTTCGCAGCCGCCCAAGCCAACATCTGGGGCCCGGAGGACGTGTACGTGAAGAAAGGTAGCACCATCAGCCTGACGTGTTCCGTGAACGTGCACTCCACCCCGCCCGGTTCCGTTCTCTGGTACCAAGGCAGCAGCGTGGTGGACTTTGACTCGCCTCGGGGCGGTATCTCTCTGGAAACTGAGAAGACCGAGTCAGGCACCACTAGCAAATTACTGGTCACTAAGGCAGTTCTTGGAGATACGGGCAACTATACATGCGTGCCCTCTAATGCCAATCCGGCTAGTGTATATGTACATGTACTCAATGGTGAGTAGTATGGAGGTGTTCAAGAGTATTAGATAGAAACTGTACACAATTTTGTTAATCAGTTCATCTCCTAAAGCTTTGTGCTTCCTGTATACATACAGGCGTTATTAAAATTCGCTGCACTCTTATAAAGATTTAAATAAATAACCTTTAAAATGATTATTGTTTTAGTGCTTACTTTAAGCATCAAAGCTCAAGAAAATTCTAAAGGCTATTTAGAAGGGAGCACGTGGTAGCACACCGTCATTCAATATTCGTAATTCTAGTTTTCACAACCAGTAGCACTACCTACCGCAGCTTTTACGTTTTGTCTCACAGTATTGATACTATCGTGAATACGTTTCTCGGTATCTATTGAACATCTTGTTACCACTTAATTATTACTAAAATTTATAAGTGTTGAAACACTTGCTGTCAGAAAATTTACAAAATAGAATTATCCAAAATCAGTTTTTAAGAGTTAAATGTAGTTTTGCGCTTATGTAGTCTTAACTATCTAAACAGTATAATTTGTTACCTCACAAAGAAATCCATGTTCAAAAGAAATGGATAAAAAAATGAAAATCGAAAAAAATTTCTTAAATGGGTTCAAGAAATTTTAATCTAAATTATGGTAGAAACAAAGATTTTCAGAAGTACCAAATTTGTTTTTTCTCATCTGATTTCACTTTTGCAATGAGCGTTAAAATTTGCTTAAATTAATTTTAAAAGCTAATTTTTGAAGATTTTAAAGCCTTTACCTTAATCAGAATTTTCAATATGAAAATAACATTTTCAAAATTGTAGGATTAAAAGTAATTTGCTTATGCTTTTAAATTACCGCTTTTTTAAAATGGATTAATTAAATTGTTTGAATAAAGAACTTGTTTATGTATTTACAAAAATCTATATGCTTATATATTTTTAATGTTTGCTTATTTGTAAATCTAGTAGTTAGGCTAAGACGAAACAGTCTCTTTTTATCTCTGTTTACATTCACTTTCTAGAAATGTTGAATAGACAATAGATGTTTTAACAGTAACAACTGACATTTTTGACAAAAATGTCTTCCTCAAATATTGAACGAATGGAAAACCCCTTTGGATTTACTTTCATTCTCATTGAGAAATCGATTTTAATTTCGATTTTGATATTAATTTGTACTATTTAAAATAAAGTAAAGGTAGTTACTTAATTACCGCATTAAAATAAATTCGTATTTTCGCTTAAAAAGTTTTGAATGAAGAAAATTCAAAAGTTATTTTACAAATGAGCTCTAGATTTAGTGATATGTGATAAAAAACTCGACAATAATTTTAAATAAAAATAAGTTTTACTGTTTTGAAGAATTGTCGGAAAATATTGTGTTTCTATGTCTTACAAAATTACTTATAGACATGAACATGATATATATTTTTGAAAATGGATTTACTCCAAAACCCGTCAAAAAAATAGAAGAGTGAAGACAACTGTAGTATTTGGCCTTTCAAATACACACAAGAAATATTTCTAGAAAATTATTTTGTCTCTTGAAATATTCTTAGTGACCTTCTGTCTACAGTTTACCCAGTATTATAGAATTACTCTTTAATTATACTGCTTAATTTCAGAAAAGCAAACAAAATCATTAACAAAAACAATATTAAATCCTTGAATAAATTGTCACTCCACAAAAGCTAAATTTAAACTAATATAATTTTCCAATTAACGTCTCGGCTTTCGTTTTGAAAGACTGTTCCAGAACGTAAAGGTTTAGAAACAAAAGCTCCTTGAAAAGATGTCAGAAATTAATGAAAACATCTCGACTTCAGTTTTCAGTTTTGAGCGAGTGAAATTACAGTAATTGTTGTCGTTTAAAATAAAATTTAATTACAATAAAGGTCTGTATGGTGTGTAAAATGGGTAACTCCTTTTTGGCGGGATGTTAATTACTGCAGTTAAGGGTTTATTAGTTTTCCAAAATTAAATATTTGAAAATAATATTTATTTGTGATATAAATTAGTTTGATGATATAACTTTAAAATGAAATAGTTTGATGAAGCAGCTAATTAATTTATAAGTAAAATAATTATTAATGGAATAACTTAATACATATATAATTGAACGTAAAAGATGTTTGAAATAAGTGTAGCTTTTCTTTAAGTTCCATATTTTATCTAAATAATGCAAAACAAGCTAATTTTAAAATATATTTTTTTAAGTGGATAATAAAACAATCTATAAAATATTAGTGTGATGTTATCAGTGGCCTGAAACACTTATATCCTGTTGAAAGCATTATTTAGTAATTGTTCAGACGATTTATACTTTCAGGTGAACATCCGGCGGCCATGCAGCACGGCGAAGTGGGTACTGGGAGCATTTCAGCGGCGCGGTTCTGGACCACACTCCTCTTGGCGTGGCTCGTTGCGCTCAGGTGACTGCAGGACTAAACGAAAGACATTGTTAAAACTAACTGTGACAAATTGTGAAAAAAATGGTTGTAAATTTTGTACAAATTTTGAAAAGAAAAACATGTTGATAATTTTTATTTCCGTTGATAAATTTTTCCCGAATTGTAAGACGAGTAATATAAGTTATATCATAGTAGGGTATAGTATATAATATATGTTGAATATTATGGAACCTATGGTTAGCTGTTTTATAATAAAAGATATAGGCAAAGTTGTATGGTGGTTCAATAAAATAAAGTATGAATTTTATCTTATTTTGTGTCGTAATTTGCTTTGCACTTCAATTCCATGCATTTTGTTAAACTAAAACGTATTGTGCGGCAGCCTCGTCCAGACTTTCATATTTAAAATGAATTTCACAAAATGGTTTTAATAAAAGCACTTAAGCGATAATTTAAACTATGCGGCAGGTAAAATATGCAGCCATAGTGTGGTTTAACCCATTCCACACCGGGAATTTTTCTCACTTAGAAATTAAAACGCCAGAAAAATTTAATATATTTTACATTTTTTTGAAATGAATAAAACGACTTTATATTTTGTAGAACAGATTATTCCTACACTATTTTGTTCAGAATTATTTTAGCAAAAACAAAGAATAAAAGCAGAAAGAATGACTTTTTAATTGTTTACTTTTTCTCGACAATAAAATCTATTGGGAAGTTATAATAATTTTTTTTCAAGACTATACATTATTAGGACTGTGTAATAAATACATTAAAAGATCATTAAATGATTGGAAATTGATATGGATTCACTTAATCTTCCATTTGTTTTAAAATATGTCTTTTAGAATCACAATAATTTTATGCTAGTTTTAATAATCCGACCAAAGTTGCATAAGCTAATGGTCACAATCGTCGTTCATTTCAAGATACTAAATCTGGGAATTCCATGAAGATCGCTGTAATAATTTGTTTTCCAATGAAGTAAACATAGGTCTACGAGTAACCGTCTTAACGTTAACGGTTGTTGAGAAACCTTAAAATAAGCAAAACATTATTAATATAAACATCAGTTCCTTAATCGTTTCTTTTACTTGCTATCCGCCGTTTCTTTATTAAGTAAACAATTTATATTTTTAAAACATCTTAACCGATTAATTTCAAATTTTGCATATTATTCACTAATATAATGACCTAGTTTACAAAAGCTTAGTCCCAATAATCAGTTTTAAAATGTATGTCATTTAAAAATATAAAGTGAAAGAAACAGTAAACTTGAATAAAAAACGATACAAGTATTTTTTGTAATGTGATTAATTTTCTATAGACTATTACAACTGTCCAATAAAGGAGTGACAGTAAAAATCATTAATATGCGTTGCTGTAGGCGGTATATTAATAGTTTATTTTGTCGCCTGTATAGTCATACAATATAAAACAGGAGTTAAAATTATCGCATGAATGGATCAGTTCAACATTCACTACGATTGGAATTTCAGAAATAGAGACATTATGTGAAAAACGGCTTTAATTATGTGTTAATGTTAGAAAATGTGTCATGTATCAAAATTTTTGATGCAAAAACTAACAGCCAGTAACATTTGAGAAATTTCTAGAACTACGGTTTTACCAAATCGCCGTTAGCCGTACCATCTAACTATAAAACCGAATGACCGTTACGGTATATATATATATATATATATATATATATATATATATATATATATATATATATATATATATATACATAATAAACCAAATCGCCGTTACGGTACATATAAAAAACCAATTTGCCAACATTGCGTAAGTTCGAAACCAAGTTGCTATTACAGTATATATATTACCTTCATATATATATATATATATATATATATATATATATATATATATATATATATATATGAAATCAAATAGTTATTACGTTATATATACAAATCAAAATCACATTAACTATCACATCACATTAACTATAAACGCAGCCGTTACGATTAATGTAAGAAACAAATTACCGTTACGGTTATTATACGAAACCAAATGATTGTTAAGGACTAAATATGAAACCAAATCACCGTTACATTTTATACACGAAATCAAATCGCCATTATGTTCTACATAGTAAACTCAGTCGCCTTAATGGTCTATATACCAAACCAAATCGCCGTTAAATTCTATATACGAAACGAAATTACTGTTACGGTCTAAATGCAAAACGAATCGCCATTCTGGTTAATATAAGAAATCAGATCACCATTACGGTCTATGTACAAAACCAAATCGCCTCTAATGTCTATGTACGTACTAACCGAATCGCCGTTACTATTTATACAGGAAACCAATCACCGTTACAAAATTAAAAAAGGCAATATTTTTCAGAATTGATGTATTTGTAATGCAAACCAAATTCCGATAAAAAACTAATATTCAGTTCTAATCTGGACTGAAAAGAAAGCAAAGACCTTATTTACCCAACGTTTTTTTTTAATTTCTAAGGAATGTGTTTGTCACTTTTCATTCAACCTTTTTTCATTTTGCTTCTAATGCCTTTAGGAAGTGCCTTGGAAGTTTACTTACTTAGATAATTCCCAAACATGAATCAAGACAAGTAAGTCGGCGGAAGTTTACTTGATTTAAGACTTCCGGTAAACTTGTAAGCCGTGAAACAAAGCCTGTGATTTGCATTAGGTAACTGCTGAGTGTGGCTCCGCGAGGTGGCTTAAAGTTGTTAAATTATTTAACATGTGTGTTAAAACGGTTCTAATTTTGTGAAATTTAGGTGAGTCAAATGAAAATAACAAAACCGGTTTGAACCATCTTGAGTTCGTTTTCAAAGTTGGTGACAGTGTCATTGTTACAAGAAAAGTCGGATCGTTTAAGAATAACGAGTATAAAAATTCACTTTTAAATCTATTTGCAACGGGCACCACAGTAGAACAACATTATGTTGTTGCTTAATGGTGTTGGCTTCCTTATAATTCTTTAATTTGTCAGTTTTAACAGGTCTCTAAGTTTCATGAAACAATATTTCTTACATTTGTGTATGTGTGGGTGTACTTTATTTATCTAAGAGATTTGCTTCAAATTTTAGAACTAGTTGTTTTTCAACCTTTTCCAAAACGTTTTTGTCTAATTTTCTACGTATGCCTAAAATAAATGATAGTAGTCATTAAAAAAATTAACTCCATAAAAATTGTTAAAATGTGGTCCAAAAATAGACCTAAAGATCTAAAAGAATCATTCAAATGACACAAAAATATTGGTTCCTATCTCTCTTGAATAATGTTGGAAACTATCGGGAATAAAGAAAATCTGAACACCAACATTTTTAAAACTGGCTCAGTATATTTGCTTAAAATACAAAATTTGCTTATATTAAAGTCATATATACAGAATCATAACAATATAAATAATACAGTCTGAAATTAAAATTAATTTGGTTTTGAAAATAAACAGTGATAACCATTTTTTTATTATATAGCTTAAGAAGACGAATTTTTGGGAGATGTATATCCCAAAAATATGTACTTTCATATGGCATGGATGTAAGAAAACGGGAATGCGGTTTTTCTTTATATGTATCTTAATAATTATGAGATCAATTTTTTTGAAATTATTGTAAGAATTATGTCATTGAACCAGTGATTGTTTTTTAATCATGCATTAAAAAAATGCAAATTTATTCGGACTGAAAATATTTATTAATCGACGTATAATAAAAAAAATAACTAGGAATTATGAGATTAGGGATATCAGTAAATGATTTTATTTTTCGTAGAGAAAACATAGTCGTAGTCAAGTATACTGTAGAATTATTTTAAGAAGAGGATTTACATTTGAAGTATTCAGATATCTGGGTCATTCAAATATAAACCGGATTTTATTTACATATTTCAGATGCAGAAAACTCTTCACGTAGTTTCCTTCAACAAAAATATATTTTATTTACATGAATATATTTTATTTACAAGTAGGCCTAACTTTCATTTCTCATCGCCTAGAAAACAAAATTGCTGCCCCAAGAAACAAAAACGTACAACCTGCTTGACGGCGTCATAATACTTTCTCTACTAAAGCTTCCTTCATCAAGAAGTTTATTCTCATGAATTAGTTGTAAGTATAGTTTGCTTATTGTAATGACGTCATCCAACAGTTAGGAACAGTATGGACAGTACAACTTGTAAGTACCAAAACCCAGTTCCAAATGTTTCGGTTGACAAGCTATTCTTGGTGGTCACCTTTTCATTTTTAATTCACTTGTGCTTTCAAGTATCTAGTGATTTTCTCGTAGACATACAAGTTATAAATAGAATATTTTCTTCTTCAAAGTAATATATTTCTTTCCGGACAATTTTCTGAGCCGTGGTGAGAAGACATGGAACCCACTTCGTTAAAACTATGCTATATAAAAGAGTGTTTGTAACAATTGAACGCAAACTCTTAACGTATGCTCACTTCTGATACATCATCCATGATATTTTCTTCCACATTGTTATACACGCTTTAATGTCATCATCTTTATCGCTTGTCCTTCATAGCAGCCTCGGTGGCCTAGTTGATAGCGTATTAGGCTTTCACCCCGAGGACCCGGGTTCGATTCCCGGCCAGGGCTTGGCATTTTCATACGCTATAAATCATCCCATCGTCTGCATAAGCCCAAGTGTGCACAATAGTCGGACGTTAAACTCAAAAAAAAGCTTGTCCTTCAGTTCTCCACTACGTTTTGCTTTGTAGCCAAGTCAAACAATTGAGTTCTTGACACGGTATTCTTTAACTGTGCCTGGTAATATAGTAACATTAAATTGATTTTAACATCTTAATCGGTGAGATCTGGGTTCGTTGCGCAGCGGACCATAGGTTTTAATTCGTTATGAAACGGATTATAGTTTTTAATTTGTTGCGCAACTCATCATGGGTTATAATTTATTGCGCAACAAACGATGGGAGATTATTTGCTGCCCAACAGACTATGAGTTATAATAGTTGCGCAACGGTCTATGGGTTATAATTTATTGCGCAACAAACGATGGGAGATTATTTGCTGCCCAACAGACTATGAGTTATAATAGTTGCGCAACGGTCTATGGGTTATAATTTATTGCGCAACAAACGATGGGTTATTATTTGCTGCCCAACAGACTATGAGTTATAATAGTTGCGCAACGGCCTATGGGTTATAATTTATTGCGCAACAAACGATGTGTTATTATTTGCTGCCCAACAGACTATGAGTTATAATAGTTGCGCAACGGCCTATGGGTTATAATTTATTGCGCAACAAACGATGGGTTATTATTTGCTGCCCAACAGACTATGAGTTATAATAGTTGCGCAACGGTCTATGGGTTATAATTTATTGCGCAACAAACGATGTGTTATTATTTGCTGCCCAACAGACTATGAGTTATAATAGTTGCGCAACGGTCTATGGGTTATAATTTATTGCGCAACAAACGATGGGTTATTATTTGCTGCCCAACAGACTATGAGTTATAATAGTTGCGCAACGGTATATGGGTTATAATTTATTGCGCTACAAACGATGGGTTATTATTTGCTGCCCAACAGACTATGAGTTATAATAGTTGCGCAACGGCCTATGGGTTATAATTTATTGCGCAACAAACGATGGGAGATTATTTGCTGCCCAACAGACTATGAGTTATAATAGTTGCGCAACGGTCTATGGGTTATAATTTATTGCGCAACAAACGATGGGTTATTATTTGCTGCCCAACAGACTATGAGTTATAATAGTTGCGCAACGGTCTATGGATTATAATTCGTGAAACTATGGGTTATAATTCGTTATTACAGAAATTATTTATTTATTATAGAAATCAATATATGTTAGCTTTTATTTATTTATTACAAATGCAACTAACGCCAGATGGCCGCGAAATGTGGAGCGGAGTTGCGCTGCGTGGAGCGGGCTATGTTTTCAAATCTAACCTATTGTTGTAAATGAAAATGCAGCATCTGAAAGATAAGCGGCGTCGAATGGCTCCATTTCGCTTTCTGTGGCCGAACTTACATTAAAAAAAATAGGTTATGTCTTGAATACACAGTCCGGAGCGGACTATGTCATAGCGGAGTGATCAGTGCATCACCATTCCACAATTGGTAATCTAAGAATGAACTTATTTAGTAGTGTTCATTACAATATAGTAACATTACAAGAAAATTATTCCATTGAACAATTTAATTACATTACTAAGTCCAACGGCTTCTTTCTTTTAAGCCTTCTCACAATGTCACTGCTATTGAGCTCCAGCATCTCTGTCTTGACATAGTTCTGTAATCTCCTCGCCTTGTCTAACTACTGTTGTACTTAGTTAGACTTATTACACCTTCAACAGTTTCCACACATAGATCCCTATGTGTCTAACTACAACAGACCTTATTACCTCCTCAACAGTTTCCACAAAGAGATCCCTATGTATCTAACTACAATAGACATTATTACCTCCTCAACAGTTTCCACACAAAGATCCCTATGAGTCTAACTACACTAGACCCTATTACCTCCTCAACAGTTTCCACACAAAGATCCCTATGTGTCTAACTACAACAGACTTATTACACCTTCAAAAGTTTCCACACAGAGATCCCTATGTATCTAACTACAATAGACCATATTACCTCCTCAAAAGTTTCCTCACAAAGATCCACATGTATCTAACTACAATAGACCTTATTACCTCCTCAACAATTTCCACACAAAGATCCCTATGAGTCTAACTACAATAGACCTTATTACCTCCTCAAAAGTTTCCACACAAAGATCCATATGTATCTAACTACAATAGACCTTATTACCTCCTCAACAATTTCCACACAAATATCCCTATGAGTCTAACTACAATAGACCTTATTACCTCCTCAATAGTTTCCACACAAAGATCCCTATGGGTCTAACTACAATAGACCTTATTACCTCCTCAACAGTTTCTACACAAAGATCCCTATGAGTCTAACTACAATAGACCTTATTACCTCCTCAACAGTTTCCACACAAAGATCCCCATGAGTCTAACTACAATAGACCTTATTACCTCCTCAACAGTTTCCACACAAAGATCACTATGTGTCTAACTACAATAGACCTTATTACCTCCTCAACAGTTTCCACACAAAGATCCCTATGAGTCTAACTACAATAGACCTTATTACCTCCTCAACAATTTCCACACAAAGATCCCTATGAGTCTAACTACAATAGACCTTATTACCTCCTCAATAGTTTCCACACAAAGATCCCTATGGGTCTAACTACAATAGACCTTATTACCTCCTCAACAGTTTCTACACAAAGATCCCTATGAGTCTAACTACAATAGACCTTATTACCTCCTCAACAGTTTCCACACAAAGATTCCCATGAGTCTAACTACAATAGACCTTATTACCTCCTCAACAGTTTCCACACAAAGATCACTATGTGTCTAACTACAATAGACCTTATTACCTCCTCAACAGTTTCCACACAAAGATCCCTTGAGTCTAACTACAATAGACCTTATTACCTCCTCAACAGTTTCCACACAAAGATCCCTATGAGTCTAACTACAATAGACCTTATTACCTCCTCAATAGTTTCCACACAAAGATCCCTATGTCTAACTACAACAGACCTTATTACCTCCTCAACAATTTCCACACAAAGTCTCTATGAGTCTAACTACAATAGACCTTATTACCTCCTCAACAGTTTCCACACAAAGATCCCTATGAGTCTAACTACAACAGACCTTATTACCTCCTCAACAGTTTCCACACAAACATCCCTGTGAGTCTAACTACAACAGACCTTAATACCTCCTCAAATGTTTCCACACAAAGATCCCTATTTGTCTAACTACAACAGACCTTATTACCTCCTCAACAGTTTCCACACAAAGATCCCTATGTGTCTAACTACAACAGACCTTATTACCTTCTCAAATGTTTCCACACAAAGATCCCTATGAGTCTAACTTCAACAGACCTTATTTCCTCCTCAACAATTTTACATCCAAAGTCATTCTAAGGTATTAAAATTTATTTATACAAAAGGATATTTCAGAATTAAGAAATGTAGTCATTGCATTCATTTTGTTACTTATAAAATTGACGTAATTTGATTTAGATTCATTCAATTAAGATTAACGCAACTTATTTCTCCAAGCAATAACCTTGCCAAGGGTATCTTGCAGTTTATCAGTTGCTTCTTCAACCGATATGTTGTTCGTAATGAGTGTTTTTTTAAATTTGAACCAACACAATTTGTTACAAATTCAAGCACAAAACAACGTTAAGTCTATTGAAAAGCGTTATTTCAGAAACTTGCATTGGCTTAGATGACTGTTTTCTAGGTACTTACCGACGGTAGATACCAATCATAGATTACATAGGATTAAGGTCTATAGTATTTAGGAGGTCTGTAGTACAGTAGGATCGCGTATACGTTCTATAAAACACTAATCACTCTATGGACGACGTCAAAGAAAGTATCCTTACGTATTGAAGTCAGTCAAGAGTCCTCCCTCTATCTTTAATTATTCAATGCTTGGATTACTATAGCAAAGTTCCTTCCCTTTATTACTAAACTTCTAATCATCAATTTTGAAACTTAAACTTTGAAATTTGGTTTTCTGTAAAGACAAACTTTGGTTGATTACAAGAGCTGTAAGTTTTCCAGATCAAATTCCTGTTGAAACTTGAATTTAAAATAAATACAAGCACAAAGTTTTTCTACTTTATTTGAGAGCTTAATAGAAAATAGTTTGAAACTTCAAACGATAATACAAAAAAAAAACCAAGCAAATCTTACAAAAACAAAATTTAATGTTCATAGAAAATAAATGGGAAATAAATATGTCACAATTTATCACTATAATTTACACTGAAGGTTAAAGCGATATTCATGAGGCCGGGTGGTCACGAAATGCAAATGGAGCGAAGCGGACTGCGCATTCAAAACCTAACCTATTGTTTTTGACGTAAGTACGGCTACTGAAAGGGAAACAGAACTGACCGGAGTTAAGTGCCGTCGCATGGCTCTGCTTTGCTTTCAGTGGCCCCCGCAGGGGTGCAGGCTAGCTTTGAGAGGTTTTAGACTAGGTATCCGAGTCTAACACACATTTACACTTACAACACTGCAGGTACGACTTTAACACTTTACACTAACACTTACATTTAGGGAGGCGATAATATCCTCAATGTGCTTTTCGCCTTAAATTAAACAAAAAAAAATATAAAATGCTTTCAGTGGCCGCACTTACATTAAAAACAACAGGTTAGGTTTCCGTATTTTAGAAGTATAGTTAGCCTCGAACCTACAACCTTGAGGTGCGCAAGTTCGGAGACGCGGCAGACTGATCGATACTTTAATTGCTTTGGACTCGCCAGCCTCCGTTAAACTTTGCGATCACACATGGAAAGAAACAGTTGTTTAAAAAACAGCTGAAGCTGATAACGATGAAAAATTAGAACCGAATGCATCCATAACAGTGTTTTGACACCATCATGTAAAAGTGGAACTTTTGAATTAATATATATTTACTTTTTTATAGCTTGTATTTTTAAATTAGGATGTTATGTTAATACAGACTACTTTTGATAATGTCTTAATTAATACGTTTTTTGACAAAATATCGAGTTACAGAATTATTTACATAGTAATTCAATAAATTGTGTTTTATGTAATCTTTGATATAGTAGTTTCAACCAAATATTTTTTTACCAAGTTTCAAAGAAGACATATATTGGTGGATTTTAAATTGTTTTAAAGAATAAGAAAATTCATTTTCGGACCGTATTATCTATGGTTTCTAGTTGTTTTGTATCTTCATTTTCATCTTCTTCCAAGGATATGGTTCTTGCCTGTTCCGGTTCCTCAGAAATTTGAACAGACACTACTTATGCTTGAATGTTTATTGTTAAATAATATGATCAAATATTCGAACAGAATTTATTTATGCTCGAAATTTTATTGTTCAATAGTATAATCATATATTCGAACAGACATTATTAATGTTTGAATGTTTACCGTTAAATAATATAGTTACTGATAAACATCATACATTGGATTACACACTAAACTTGACTCACTAAGGTTCGCTGGATTCTAATAATAAAATCTCATTTTTTAAAGTAGAGTCATGTATGAAAAATAAAAGTATTGATGAACGAGTGACTTTTTGCATTTTGCAATTAACTGTAGAATTAAAAACGCACATTAATAGAGTCTAAATTTGGTTTTTATGGGAGATTTCAAAGTAGTTACCAAAGATGTAAAGTATTTAAAACATATTAGCAAAAATATAGAAAGCAGACATTAAAGTGGCGTAAGTGTTACGGACCGAAACACAAACAACTGAACAATAACACCCTTTATTACAAGTTAAGTTATAAATAAACAAGGGGTGAGAGATGAAGGAGACGATTCTTGTCACTCCTACCCTTAATCTTATAGCAAAACAAGCATTCATTACAACAGGCGGGGTTGAACGGCTTAGTGTTTGTTTCTGCAAGGTGGATTTATCTTTATCAAGAAAGTTATGCTTCAATTAAATTTGGCTTTAGTGAATCAATAAACATCAAGTTTTGGCGGATAACTTAATATTAAGAAGAGATATACTGGGTCTAATATTAAATCAATACAATTTACTAAAAGTTATAATTTTTCAACTCGTGAATTTGTTTAGATTAATTTTTATTTTTCACCTTATCTATGTAGGGACTATAAATTATCAAAAGTGATGTATCAGTTTTAACAAATTTCTACGTTTCCTGATACCGCCGGTCAGACTGTTGTGTCTAAACTGCGCACCCCAAAACTCGTGGGTTTATCCTTTCTGTTAACAAGGATCCTTTGTCCTAATTAGTACAACCGATATAAAGTATAAACGTAAAGAAAAAAAATACCAAAAATTAAGTTTACTTAGATGACCTTCTGTATTTACAGATTGTGAGTAAATATGTGTATATTATTTATCCAGAGAGAATAAAATACTATGTACTCTAATTAAGTTCAAAAGGGAAATTTGAACTAATACCATCGGCGCAGGGAAATTTTCCGTGAGAGTTTTTTGTTAGTTTCTTAGATTATATAGTAGAGGAAGGGATTATAAAAACCCCAGATGAAGTGATCGACGAACCTATTGTACAACTAAACGTCTTAAATACTAGTTCAGCAGATTGGTGCTCTTATTAAGTTCCAACAAGCCACTGACTAGTTCATCCTGCTGGAGATCTCTAAGGTCTTGGAAACCAAAATGCTAGCAAGAGCCTTACAATCATAAATTATGTGTTTTGCAGTTTCCTCCTCTTTACTGTATAACTTGCTCACGGTTTCTTCGTGGTGCATGCCTACAGTGTCCAGTAACGAGCCCCATGATTTTCTTGAGTTGTGTTCTGCACAAGATGTCTACTGCCCTTCTAAGTCTTCCATGAGGCATCTTACCGAATAGGCCTTTGCTGTGGAAATGCCTATGAAGGTTACCCCATCTAGTTTCTTAGGCTTAGATATCTATGTTTATGTTCTAATTGCATATTTAGGTTTTTAGTTAGGTATTTGAAAACAAAATTGTATACATATTATGGAAACATCGTGTTTTGTTTTATATCAAAAATAATTGCAACCATTTCTGAACAAACTGTAATAATACTCCTAACATCGACATTCCATCATTAATTAATACATTTAAAAACTGTAAAGCATCCAATTGACATAGGTATAAAGGGGAACAGTACTGAGTTACATCTTGCCTACAAACAATATGTCAGGAAATTAGAACAACTGATTAGTCTGAAATTTTATTCATAATACTTTAAAAGTTAAAAATAAATATCTAGAAAAACCTGAAATTTAGTTTAATTTTTTCAAAATCGGTCAATCACATTTTACTCAAATTTTAAACACAGGCCTTCCTATGTATGAAGTACGCAAATTACGTCAGTGTAACAAAAAATTTGATGTAAACAAATTTACGATTAAAACAATTTCTATGCTCTTACCATGAAGAAGAACAATAAGTGAAGAGTTTTATGTAATACATCGACCACAGTCAGGCAGTCCAGCAACAATCGTCGTTGCGGCTGCCCTAAATCGGAGTTTGTGTGTCGCACGGCATCACACAGCGGCGAAGGTAACGTCATTTTAAAGGAGAAAGACTGAACCATCTACCTTAAAATCGTTTCTTTTGCATTTTCAAATTTACGTCTGTTTTCACAGACAAGGAGGTTACTGAGGGAAGTGAATATACAGTGATGCTGAATTGAACAAATTGTAACTTTGGTTAAATAAACAGGAAACGGAAATTTTCTAGTCTGAATAAATATTTAACTTTGTAAATAAATAGGTAACTTTGTTGAATGTAAAATAGTATTCTAGTTTATAATCGTATTATTAATTTTGTTCATAAATAAAATAACGAACAAAATTTTGTTTCTTTGTTGTATGTAACGATACCGAAATTTCAATTATACATAAATATATCCAATCACCTCAGAAGGTAACATATCATAGATCACCTGCCTGAACTTGCCTCAAATAAAGAAAACACCCAAAGTTTATATATATATATATATATATATATATATATATATATAACACACCAAAGTTTATATATATTTTAAAACTTATATATATGTTTTAAAATATATAGGCATTACACTATATTGTGCACTACATTTTGTCTTAAATTGGTTAAAAAAACCTTTCTTGAAGTTCCCAGAACCAATCGTATATTTCACTTTTATCACAATAGGGAGCGATAGAAAAAACATTCAAAATTTTCAATAATCACTTATCAAATTACGAATGAAAAGTTGTTCACAGTTTTTTATGTTTAACTTCTAAAAAGTAAAACTTAAAATTTAAAATTGACTCTTATTTAAAATTTACTTGTGAAAACATTTGATTTGTCGAATTTTACCACTGTTTTTAAGCAGGTGTCAATTTAGAACTTTTGTTTTGTACATAACAATTTTATTTCAGTTAAATAATAAATAAAAAGAGAAGCCAATTTCAAATGAAACACAATGTTGTTGATAAGGATTATTTTTCAATGAGAATGAATTGAGAGTTGAATATTTTACAAAAATATTCTAAGCTGATTTAACCTAAACTAGCCTAACCATAATCTAACCTAACCTAACTATAACCGTCACCTAACCTATCCCATTAATAAACTAACCTAATTATTGTACGCAAATTTTGGTACAAACTACAAATATAGTTTTGTCTCTATCACATAAATCGTGTGTGTGTGTGTCTGTCTGAGTGTGTCTGTGTCTGTGTTTGTGTGTCTGTGTTGTCTATCCTGATTTGCCCGGTTTTGTTTAAAACTTAGCATAAACATTTATTTTGTTATTAGCTTAAACAAGCTAATTAACCAGCAAAATTTGTTCAACAGTTTAAAAATGTCTGTCATTCAAATCTCAAAAAAAATCATAGTTTCTTTACTATTAAATATTTTTGAAAATGTGATTTCGCCATTGTAACGGGCATAAAAACCACCAATTAGCGCTCAGAATTTTTCAAAATCAGTTGAAATTAGGAAATTTAATTTGACGGCGGTCACGGTTCAATTTGTAGTATTCAATGCAATTTGAAAGTGTTAATTTATGCAGATGTTAATGCTGTTTATGATTGTGAAATCAGAGTTTCAAAAAGAGTCAGATAAAAACTAAATAATTTTGGAAATTCGATTTCAGTGAGTCAGTGGTTATAGCAAATTTAATGTAGGAAAGTTTTTGCAATATTTAACATCATTGGTTACATGATAAAGTAAATGATTTATTAAGTTTTTGAAAGAATGTTTATAATCAAAACAATAGTTTGAACTGTTATTTTCGAACAGTTCACAATATAAACAGTAATTGCAGAACGCGTGACAGCCAGTTAAAATTATTTGTATTCACGAAACAAACGGCGTCTCATAATACGAAGTTCTCCCCCTTCTTTGATTACTCTATGTCCGTGTTATTTTATTGAAGTTTCTTCCCATTTACAAAACTTTGCAGCATTAATTTTCCCAAGTTTAACATCGAGTTTAATAGAAAACTTCATCCTGTTTTATACAAAGTTTAATAAAATTGTATAATTGAGTATTTAGGGCTTTCTGGTTAGACCCGACTACGCCGAGCTTTTGAAAATGTTTCTTTGAATCGAAAGCTGGATTCAACTTTTAAAATAATTGCGGTATGCAAAAGTCTCGACGATTTTAGCGAAAATGGATGTATTTTTTAAACTGTATTCCTCAAATACGTGACTTTATGTATTGTCGAAAATTAGCTTAGAATTGAAAAACGTATTCTTGAATCTGTAGTACGTAAAGATCCCATTGCATAGGATATTGTGTGACTGAAAGTGGAGAACGCTATCTATCAGAACAAGAAATGAAGCAGGTTTTTTTGTTAATGTATGTATCAATAATGATATTGATTACACATCTTAATCGAGTGTAAGATAAATTCACGTCTTTCAGCAATTTATAGGCTGAAATATGGGTAGGTTAGATAAATGAATCCAGAGCGCTCTCCTGTCGGGTTTGGTACTACATGCATTTTACCTTTCATGCTAGCATTCTGATTTTAACATTGTGTGGGAACTCTATGCATGGATCATGCATTTCGTAAGCATGTTAGGCAGAAATATATATATATATTATTACACTTTAGACAGTTGCTACTTTTCTCTCATAAAAAACGATTTACAGAAATCTTTATTAAACATTGTAATTAATTGTAATTGCTATACTAAAGATATAGGCTATAATGTTTTTACATTATATATCTGTAGTATAGCAATTGCAACTATTGCGCATCTTGATTAAATCGTGGTAAGAACTATTTTAACGTACATAAAAACATTTTCAATTAATTTTACACAATGTTATGAAGGTCAGAATCGATGCATATTTCACGGATACTCGAACAGCTAATTTTCCAATAAAATGTTCTAATAAAAAACCTGACACCATAAGCATTTTATGTCCAATAATAACTCGAATGATTTCCGCTATTCTCTTGCATTGTAAATTGCAGAGAGAAAAATTAAAATAGAAGAAGTATTGCGCTGAAGATGCAAAGAGTGTAAGACATTTTCAAATTGAGTTTATATTTGATTTACTGTGGGACGAGACGGGAGAGGGCGGTAATAATGTATTCCAATATATTGGTTTTCCTTTTGGAGGCGTCAAATATTTGCAGTGTCACTTTTATTTATTCGTTAGATACGATGGAAACTTTTCTGTAACGGAATTGGAATGCAGTGTAGATTGAGAAAATAAATTGAGCACGGTTACTGCATGAACTTTCTCAATTGCGGTATATGACTGTTGAAAATTGATCCGTAAAATAAGCGCTCAAACATGTTTTCGTGTTCTCAAAAACATATGTAATAGAGTATTGTTACGTAATACAAAATTATTAAAAAGGAAGTAGACCAGAAACTGAAAAAATAAGCTATATAAGTAAAAATAATTAGAAGTTTTTATTAAAAATGATTCTTATGACAATGGTAAAAGATTTTAATTATCCAAGCCAAACAATCATCAGAACTCTTCCAAAGAGACTTTTATATTCTTTGTATTCTCTAGCTTCTTTATCTTAATTTTAATTTACCTTCTTTAAAGATAATCTGGTGTATGCCACCCATTTTCCACCTGATTTGTCACACAAAATATTCCATAAAATTACTTTGACCACAATACCTGATACAAATTCCCTAATGAAGATCTTTTTTCTTATTTATTTAGTAAAATAATTACTTTTTCTTAACTATAATTAATTAATCTTTACTATTTAATAACGTTTCATGAATCAGAGACTTTTTTAGACTTTTCTCCAAAATTACCAATGTTTTATCATTATTTCCTATTGAAATCTATATTCCAAAACATAATGTTTGTGTATCTGTTTTACGTACTATAAACATGGCTGGTTGTGACAAGCCAAACCTAGAGTCTTCGCGATTAATTTGTGCGATATTTACTTCCCATTTAATCTTCTCACTGCCACTCACTCCAAAATCGAAACATGTCTCTTTTCGAGGAAACAATGATAGTTTACAAGTATCCAGTCTACATACTTATACCACGGATAATCCTATTGTAGGCTTGAGGGAGGGATAAATTTTGTCTCATATACTATGTTTGTAAGAGTCTTACCAGTAGAAAAAATAATGTTTTTCTAAGTTTATGTCTTTTTCTTCTTTTCGGCTTAAAACATTTCCAGCGTCTTCTGATTCCTAGCTTCCATTTTCCCCTGTCACTTCATAGGTCTTGATCGTATCCAATTTCTCCCACTTCATCAATTCCTTCTCTCCAACTAAGTCTCGGTCTTCCTATTTTTCTGTGATAATGTTTTTTGCTATTTTAGAATCCTTTTCAGAAGTCGATTTTGGACATGGCCAATTGAAGTTGGTTTGCTCTAATGCTGTCTACAATAGTTTTCTTTGCATCAATGATTTCACGGATTCTTACATTTTTTATTTTTTTTTCCGTTTCAACCAACCTGACGCACTTCAACATTAGTCCATTTCTGTAGCTTCAAGACATTTTTCTGTTTTTTGTTTCATTGGCTTTGCTTCCATATGAGATTTTACTTTTTGTAATTGTATTGTACATTTTAATCTAAGTTTATGTTCCAAGTGAAATATTTTTAAAACGATAGTTGGTTCATACTTTCAGTAAGTCGTGCCTTATTCTCACCTTCATAAATGAAGGCAACTCGTATGTTAATACAAATTAATAATAATGTGATTCATAACTTTTACTTTCATTTTTTGTTTAAATTTATATTGAATTACGACACGTAAATTCTCACCTTTTTAATCTTTTGGTGTAACTATTTGTTAAAAACAACAATGTGTTAATTTCCTTTGCATTTTTTTAGTTTTTATTTCACTTAAAGTTACAATATCTAAGTTAAAAAACAAATAAATGTTGCGGTTCTGTACACTAACTTTCTCGCAAAAAATACCCCGTGAATGAAGCGACACTTTTGAGGATGTTATGAATGCATTTTATTTGTATCCCTCCTAAAACGTATGTTTATGTAAATGCGAGATTTTAAAATTTTTCTTACATTTTTTTATTAGTTTTGAGCATAATCGATACAAGGCGATACAAAAATATCCTCAGAGTGTGGTTGAAAACAAATTTTCGTCTTGTAGACGTAAATTATGAAAATGTATTAATATTTTTTTGACACGTTGAAATTTTGGACCAATTACAATTCAGAATAATAAGGAATTATAAACGGTTGGTAGTCCTTACATTTTCCTTATTTTGAGTTTATAAAGAGAAAAGTTGCCTGCCTGTCTTAATAACTTCCGGTCTACCATTCAGTTGCTCTTAGTATGCCACCAGATAGAGTTAGCGCGAAAAGTTATTTTGTACAAATAAATCTGGAGTCACAGTGAGGGTTAGAGACGATATTATCAAGTTGAATAACAAAACACACTTGGCAATAATCAGGGGTTGTTCCGGAAACTTGGGCTTAACAATGTGAACTCTTCAGCAACAATGCTCACCCCTTAGTGTAAGGGTTGCTATGCTGAGTGGAGGGTTGTCAATTTAAAAACAAATTCTACCCTTAACAAGATGTGGGTGAGTGACTGCTATCAGAACCTCTCTAACTTTTCCCGTTACAAACTTTTTAAACCTTATTACACGTCCCTTTTGGTGAACGTAGGTCGAACCAAAGGAAAATATTTAATGCAGTTGTCGGTCTGATAGTTTTTGGCTTTGCTCTAGTTTATTCTGTTTAAGAAAACAATAGTGAAATCCTCGGTTTAGTAAAACGTTTCTTCTGTAAAATAACATCACACCTTCCTTAAGTATTTCGGCTGACTGTTTTGTAATCCTTCAAACATTACACCATTAATAAGATTTACATTTTTTGCTTTAGTTTGAAAAATGGTATTCATTCTTTAAGACCAGGACCTGAGATCAAAAACAATACTGACCTTTAAGACACATTATGAGAATGAAAATCTTATGTGCACGTTTTTATTTATCACGTGTTTGCAATTTTGGTTCAAAAATTGGTTTCGGCAATATTTTAGCAAGAAGCACCATGCAGCGAACATAGTTTATTTTTGTAGATGCAATAAAAAAGGAAATCTGTTTATTTTTTAATCTAAATAGATTTTTACTCTGATTGCAATGCGAACTTCTAATTCAAATTTGACTTTCGAGTCAGTTCATTTATTATAAACGTCAGCAAAACAGTTGAGAGCACGATTATTGCAATTTTTTTGATTTCTTAATTTTTATCCACATATCGTAATATATAAAAGAAGAAGTCATGACCGACTGACTGACTGACTGATTCATAATCAACAAAACTATTTCAGCTAGCGACTTGAAATTTTCAGGGTACATTTATGTTACCATATAAGCGTGCACTAAGAAAGGATTTTGCAAAAAATTGATTTTAACGCCATTAAACTACTTACCCAGTCCAAATTTAATAAACAATGTACAGCCGAGACTATTATAGCTAGAGACTTGAAATTTTCAGGGTACCTTCTTTCAACAATGTCAATGTGCACTAAGCAAGGATTTTGAAAAAAAAAAATGGTTTTAACGCCATTAAACCATTTACCCAGTCCAACTTTAATAATCAACGTACAGCCAATAATATTATAACTAGAGACTTGAAATTTTCACCATATTTCAATAATGTCGATGTGCATTAAAAAACGATTTTGCAAAAATTTGATTTTAACGCCATTAACTTATCATTACTTACCCAGTCAAACTTTAATAATCAACGTATAACCGAAACTATAATAGCTAAAGATTTATAATTTTCAGGGTTAGCACCACATGTAGGAGTGTACGGAAAAACGATTTTCCAGTATTCAATCCCTAAAGAGGTAAAAATGAGATACAACAATTTTTATTTGAAAAAATATGTTTTTCGTCTGACCTTCTTAAAACGTGACATAGTCACTCTTAAATATAAGTAATGAAATATATTTATCACCATTTCCCAAAACCCATACCCTAAAGAGATTGAAAGGGGATCGAACATGTAAAAAAGGGATATACAATTTTAAAATTAAAGAAATATTTGTTTTGGATCAGTGTATTCTAGAAAATTGCTATGAAATACAAATAATGAAACAAATAATTCAACATTTTTTCGAATTCATTCCCTAAAGGAATTAAAATGTAAAAAGAGGTATACTTATAGAAAAAGAGTGTTTTCATTGGAGAAAATATTTTTTATCGGCTTTTCTTAAAAGTAAACAAAATATTTTAAAACACAAATTATGATACACGTAATTCAGCACCCCCCCGAATTCATCCTCTAAAAGAACACAAAAATATAAAAATGTATAAATGTTTGTATTCGAGAAAAATATATTTTATCAGATTTTCTTAAATTCGAATGGAACACGTTTGAAGACAGTAAAACAACATATTCAGGTTATAATATTTTTTCATATTCACTGTAAAATAATCACGAGTTTAGATGATCACGCTTTTATTAATATATTTTTTTATGTTTCTAAATTATTACATTACTGAAACAGTTTAAGTTTCATGGGCTGTTTCAAGTCACGACTGGTAATGCTAGTTGTCTATATTAGACTAACTCGAGTAATAAGTTTGAATATTTTAAAACTGTTTTTTTATTAACTGGTGATTTTCAAACTAAATCACGGCAAATTTAGTTTGTATGGTTGAGTGTTTGTGGTTTTGTGGTTAGTACGTTGGCTACAGAGCGTCAAATATAGTTGACACAAATGCTGACAGACACGATGATAAAATGTCAGGAGATACCAAATATAGTGAACCAAACTTACCATTAGAAATCATTAGAAATTTGTTTGAACAATTATTTACGGTCCGAAAACCATGTGAAACATGTAATTCAGTTACAAAAACCACATTTCAAAATTACAATTGTACTTTTTACCTGTAACTCACTAAGGGATAATTTTAGTTTATAGCATATACAGTAAAATCTCTCTATTGCGGAACTCCTTATAAAGGAAATCTCTCTATTTTGGCGAAGGTTAACAAAATATCAGGAATGTTTCTATAGCGGCGAAACACGTGCACACTTCCTACTTTTCTACATTATTTCTCAGTATGGCGACACGTCATCGAGTGTTAAAAACAGTGCGTAGTGCATCAACTGAATAGTGTGTTAGGTGACTAGTGCATTTTACAAGTAGTGCATTATGTTTTTTATACTTTTAAAATACAGTGTAATGGCGTCTAAACGGAAAACGTTATCGGTAAAGGTTTGCGTGAGTTAAGGGGAAAGTATGAAGGAAGTAAATGTTTGCCGGAATTTTAATTTAAGAAGTTCTTCTGTTAACATGATATTAAAAAATAAAAATAAAATAAAGAAGACATACAATGAAGGGAATATCTTCAAGAAAATTCGAAAGCCAGAACTTGAAACAATTGATAAAGCGGTACTGCAGTCGTTTCGGCAAAATATTATTGTCCTCACAATTACAGTATTTTATTCTGACTGTATTATTTAATAAATATTTTTTTAAGACTCTATGTCATGTAATGTTATTTCAATAAACTTTGCTATAGTTCATATTAAAATTAGTATGTAACACGTTTTACAAATAAAAACATATTTTATACACGTTTTGGTTGTATAACGGAAATCTCTTTATAGCGGCGAAAACTAACTTTCCTTTCAATTCCGCTCCCTTCAGTCAGTATAAAGAGAGTTTACCTTATATTAAATTGTTTCTAACCTATTAATTTGGTAATGAATCAACTTGACTTTGACATTGCTAAACAAACGTGTTCCTAATGATTTTTACGTCACTATTATGAAATAAAAACTTTTAATTACCATTTATATTGGCTAATTTATAAAGTAAAAACAAACATTTTTAATAAAACAAGCAATACAACTATATCTACATTTTACGTTGAAAACAATTTACTTTTGAAAATGTTTTATAGAAATTATATTTATAAAATGTTAAACAAAGTTAAACTTGTTTTAACATAAATTGATATTAGAAATACGAAGTGTTTTCAGTTTTGTAATACTCTAGAGTATAATCCATATCGAAAATGTAGTATTCAATTTTTATCTAAAAATAAAATAATTCAATGCTGGCCCAAGCTTACAGTATAGTTGGTGATAATCCCTGTAAACCAACAATCAATAAAGAAATTAATAGCACATACCAAGTATTTGTGAAAGGTGTTAGGAAGATTAATGTTTACGTCAACCATAGTAGTAGCCGTCGGTCCACTGGATTCAACCCAGGCGCCAACTAAAGTTGACATCGGTCTAGGGTGCGTTCACCTGTATTTGACTGAGTTCTAAATTTAAGGCTTTCTAATATGTCGATAGTAAAAGTCTATGTAAGAAAATGTCTAACAGTCATTACAATGCCTTTAATAATTACATTTTAAAATTATTATAAATTCTGTTAAACAACATTAACAGATATTAAATGAATAACATCACTTATATCCTTTATCCTCTTTCAATACAATACAGTGTTGCCAACCTACACAATTTAAAGGATTACCGTGCTTTGTGTATAACGTATCCAACTGCTTCTTGCTCCCTTCCCTTGCTCGTAAGCTTACGCAGTCTTACAATGGCATTAATAAATGATGCAAGAACACAGCACAAACTTTCTGAATTCGATAAAGACTATTACGTTCAGAGATTAATCAAATAAATAATTACAGTTTTTGTTTCAGATTTTTACGTAGAAACCATATTTTAATATTTTAACTTTTACACTATACAAAGTATGTTTGTTACGTAAAGTTACTTCACTTTTTTTTATTATTGAAAGCATTTATAAATAACGGCTTAATACCGGCAATAGGTCCACTCAATAACAAACGTGTTTAAGCAAAAAAATTCAGTCAGATCCGGTCTAAAGGCTATTAGGTTCCGTTTTCGCAGTGAAAACAACTGGAAATGACGCTCCCACTGGCGCTCCAAGGACAGTTTAGAGGGGGGCAAAGGGCCGATCGCCCCTCTCAAGACAAAAGAAATAAAATAAGAAAATGTAAAAGATCCTATTTTACTTCCATAAAATGGAAGTATATGCGCAGCTTCGAGGAAAAACATCAGGGAGGCATCTAAGGCCAATGAAGGGTCCGAAACCCGTCATATTATTCCGATCTTAAATTTGTACGTAGGCCTACATGAAATTTGTCTGTATGTACATATACACGTTTGTGTACTTTGTAACGGTTATACTGAGGGTGGGAACAAGGTTAATCAGTTAGATATTTAATGTTGGTTCTCTCTCTTTCTGTGTTAACTGACAGCAGAAAATTTTTCTCGACTCTCATCCCAAAACTATTGAGGACGAGGGATCAGCGTTAACGGTAAGAGTAAAGCAACGGGAGTAACTGCGGCTATACGTGAAAAATTACGGATAGGAATATTGAGAAGATGGAAAAGAAGCATGTTTCATTTAGTACAACTTTTGTTTCAAAATGAGTGGCATTGTAAGTAATAGCCTAATAGGAGTTGTAATAGGAATATAAGTGATTTTTTGTTTGTTTAAAATGGAGTATATTTTCATACTTATTTTGTGTATGTTTTAAGTCTCAAAACAGCTTGACAGTGCTAGTTTTTGAAGGTATTATTTAAAAATGCATTCCCCTCTTGTAAGTTGAATTATTCAAAGAAACTCCCCCACCCACAAAATCGCATTGATCCGCCAGCGCCTCATTCTTTAACTGGGTAAGTGGCTGCACGTCTTAAAACAGTGCTATAGTTTATTAGTCTGCGCATTTCGCCGCATTGGTACTTCCTGGTTTTAATAACAATTTGTATCAGCACTGCGGAGGCTAGAATTCAAAATGTCATCTAAATCCGACATGAATGCGATAAAAATTTACATGGACTAGTCAAAGGTCGGTATATTCAAAACAGCGAACCTGTAAGTTATTCCAACTACGTGAAACCATAGGGTCAGTTACGTTAGGGTAGTGTTCATTCCTGAACCTGGAACACTTATTTTTACAGTTCAATACCAGGGAATTGTAAGGGTTACACATAGTACGCAGTAAATCTTGTAAAACTTTATGTGCAATAATCGTTTTAACTGCATACCGTTTGCGTGGACAGCTTATACTATCAGGATTTCCCACGAGGACTTGATCAAAGTATGTCTACTAATATATATATATATATATATATATATATATATATATATATATATATATTTGATTGTAAAATAAATCTATATCTATACATTAGAATTGGTTCATCTGGTAAAAGTGGTTAAACTTCACAATTGAACTGATTTCAGGATTTGCTGATGCTTTTAAATAAAAGCTGATAAAGCTTGTTAAATTAAAGCTTGTTTAATACTGATAAAAGAATTAACTAATATATTTTTATGTGTTTTAAGATATGTTTTTCTTTACAAGGTTTCCACCTGTTTAACATCTAACGGCATGCTAATCTAGAAACCATTTGACCGAAGTAAATAAAGTAAATATATCCATTTACTCACACGATAGAGCAATTTTAAAAAGTTTATCTGATTTAGCTGGATAATATACGTAAATTATTTAAACAAAAATGTTTGTTCTATTTGATAATCGGACGAAGTTTACAGACAGAAGTTATAGAATAACGTATATACGTCATTTTTCACTAGAAACGTGTTAGAGTGTTATAAAGTCATAGTAACAGTTATGATTCTTACCAAAATGGCTAAAATTGTAGCAATATTTAAAAAAAATTACTGTAATAATCAAAGCTTAGCTTTTTTCAATTCATTCTCAACTCGTCAATTTGGAACCTTTGAAATACAACAGTTAAAAATAAATTTAACTTTATAACTCTTAGTTTAAATATATATAAATTTTAAATATATATTTATTTATTTGATTGTAAAATAAACCTTATCTGTACATTAGGAATTGGTTCTCTGGTAAAAGTGGTTAATTGTTGTGGTAAAACTTGATATTTTGCTTTATAAAACAGATAGTGAAATTACCAAATAACAATTTTTTAGAAGAATGTTTACGTTTGTTTAAATAGTAATCTAGTTATGACTCTAACAAGCTATTCATTTTTAACGTAAATTAATACAGTAATTACTAAGTTTTATACACTGATAATCACTTAGTATAGAATAATTAGTCTCCTTAGTAATGCGACTTAATAACTAAACCAGTTCAAACGATTTTACTCTTTTCAGTCTCCTGACCTTGGAGACATTGGTGTATGGATGTAGTATTTGTTCGCAACTTCCGCGAATTTTCTGACTTCATTATCAGCAGATGGAACTACAAGATCTTCAGGTAAGTTGTCCATACGGATGTCCTTACATCAACGATACCACGAATTACTATATTCTGAAAACGTTGATTAATATTTCTGTTACTTTGACTGGCACAACTTGACAATTGAATACCGTAAGTCCGTACAGGTTTAAGGATTTGCTGATAAAGCAATAGCTTGTTGAATACTGATAAAAGATCATTAACTATCAGATATTCTTGTTTTTTCTTTACACAAGGTTTTACACAAGTTTAACATCTAACGTCATGCCAAGGTCAGCTTTTTCTCATATGAAACCATTTGTTGCAGAAGTAAATAAACATAAAATTATAAGTACAATACAAGTTTTGATTTCTGTCAGGTTCTTCCTGTTTACTTTTGGAAGTATAAGTATCTTTTGTTTCAAATTTTGATAGACTCATTTAAGTAATCATTCCTCTTAAAATATCGAATAGATTTCAGTCTAAGTAGTGTTTTTTAGTTTTTTTCGAGACTTAATCACATTCGCGAATATACGAACTGACTGAAAAACGCTTACGGATCCCTATTTTATTGACAGTTTGGCGTAACTGTAAACTTAAAAATAGGGTGCAGAATGTTAGAGACTTCAAGTAGATATAATTCCTGCAAGCAGCTCCTCCAGGTTCCTTTGATGGCTTACAACTGATATAACTTAAACATGCAATAATCTCATCGTGTTAGCAATAAGCAGAAAGTATTTGTATATTGAGTCTGTATTTGATTTATTTTTGAAAAAAATATATCTTTCAATATATTGGTTTGCTCAGTCGATGTTGATACTTGTAAAAGATACGTATTCATATCATCTTGTCATCTTGTAAAGCGTATTCAGTTTTATTGAAAAGTTGAAGAATTTATATTAACAATATTAACATGAATGTAGTAATATATACAGAACTGCATTCAATAGATCAAGAGCAATAGTGTAATTACGTTTCAAGGATTGCAGATATCTAATTAAAATAGGATCTACAAGATCAAAGGTTTCAATTAAATTATCGTAAGTTTTGTCCTTACTTCGGTTTAATCAATTGTAACTAACAAATTAAATTTAAGACTTAAATTTATTGACTTAAATTATTAAAGAACACTCCATAGTGAAAACATTGGGCCATATTTAACATAGGTAGTTCTGTTAAGTTCTATAATTACTTATTTTAGTGAAGTTAGATCCTTAGTTACTTAAAACAAGTTTTGTTTTTAGTCAACTTTTGTTGTTTTTACTTAAGTTAAGTATAGTCCTCAGTCACGTTTTGTTAAGTTGTCTTAGATAAGTTGAATCCTTAGTTAAGTTTGGTACTTGAATGCATTTAGTCCTCAGTTCAGTTTGCTCTTAAGTTGCCGTAGTTACGTTTTGTTGTAAAATATCGAAAGAGCTACATTTATATAAAATTCATAACAATGTTTTAGCTACAGTTACAAAAATTTTATCAAAATTTTTAAATAGATTAATAGATTAATATATCAATAGATGAATAGATTAACAGATTAATAGATTAATAGATTAAGAGGTAATAATTTTTTTAATATTTCAAAATTGTTCGTAGGAAAGGGGCGTGTTGAATCTCCATGTTTAATTTAATTAAAATATAAAAAAAAATCATCTCAATGATGTACTCAAAAGCACACACATCGGATTTGTCTGTAGACCTTTATGTTCTCATTCAAAAGTTATTATTTCATTATTTACTAGGGAAATTATACTTTGGGAAAACGATCCAAACTTAGACCTAGATCCAAGCTTTTAAAACCCTTCAAAAAACTATTCGAGACCTCTATAAAACATATTATAAGTCATTAATATATATAATTCATGAATATATACGTTCATACACATTAAAGACAGGAATATCCGAGGTGGACAGTCTGCTGTGTTTACGGAATTGCTCGCCTAAAGGTCGTAGGTTTGAACCGGAGTTACTGCCACAAGATTTTCTATTACAGATAACGCATATCCCTTGTTTTTATTAGTATATACGATATATACGAGGTATGTTCAGAAAGTAACGAGAATTTTTAAATTTTGCGGGCTTGGAGATTCCGATTGTCAAACATTTTTTTATTATTATGTGTACATGCCCTTCAAGTATGACAGTACTTTCAGCTGTTTTCATTGTTGACTTTGTGACAACCACTAAGGTTAGACGTGTTTTTATGAGCTCGGCGATTTTCGCTTGTTAAAAGAAATGGATCAAAGAATTTGTATCAAATTTTGCGTAAAAAATGGAATAAGATGTAACAAAGTATGTGAAGTGTTAACAAAGGCCTATGGTGAGTCTGCTATGAGTAAAGCAAGAGTTTACGAGTGGTATAAGCCTTTCCAAGGAGGCCGTGAAGACGTTGAAGATGACGAACGCCCTGGACACCCAAGCACATCAACAACCGATGAAAACGTGGAAAAAGTGAAAGAAATGGTTATGAACAATCGCCAAATCACAATTAAAGAGGTTTCTGATGATGTTGGCATATCGATTGGATCATGTTATGACATCGTTTGCAGTGTTTTGTGTATGGAACACGTGGTAGCAAAATTCGTTCCAAAATTGTTGAATTTTGAACAAAAACAGCGCCGAATGAAAGTTGTTCAGGAGTCACTAAATGAAGTCAACGACGATGCAGAATTACTGAAACGTATTATAACAGGTAACGAAACATGGGTTTACGGATATGACGTCGAAACTAAGGCTCAATCATCCCAGTGAAGACATTCTGGCTCGCCAAGACCGAAAAAGGCTCGACAAATGCGGTCGAACGTGAAGGTTATGCTCACTGTGTTCTTCGATATTAATGGCATAGTGCATCATGAATTCCTGCCTCCAGATGAAACGGTCAATAAGGAGTACTACCTACAAGTTCAACACGTTTGCCCGATAAAAAACGCCCGGATCTGTGGAAAAACAATTCATGGCTTTTGCACCACGATAATGCACCAGCTCACGCTTCATTGCTTGTTCGTGAATTTTTGGCCCAAAACAGTACTGTAACGATGCCCCAGCTCCATATTCGCCAGGCTCCGTGTGACTTTTTCCTATTTCCAAAAATAAAGAGAACCTTAAAGGGCCGTCGTTTTGCAGCCGTAGATGACATTAAAAGCGCATCGCTGAAAGAACTAAAGGCTATCTCAAAGATCGAGTGTGAGAAGTGTTTCGAGGATTGGAAGAAGTGCTGGCACAAGTGTATAATCCCCAATGGAGATTATTTTGAAGGCGACAACATCAATGTAGAAAAATAAATAAATATTTTGTTCAAAAAATTAAAATTCTCGTTACTTTCTGAACACACATTGTATATATATATATATATATATATATATATATATATATATATATATATACACAAGTGCATAATCCCCAATGGAAACTATTTTGAAGGCGACAACATCAATGTAGAAGAATAAATAAATATTTTGTTCAAAAAATTAAAATTCTCGTTACTTTCTGAACACACATTGTATATATATATATATATATATATATTTATTTATATTGTGTGTGTACGTGCGCGCTCGCTTGTGTATAAATACATATGTTTTTATATGTGTATACGTGTTTAAGTATTCTAATTCAACTTAAATAGTAAGCCTTAATGAATCAAACATTTGCAAAAATATTGATTTCGGTATTTTTCTTTAAAGTTTAACTTGAAATGTGAAACATACCGCTTACGGCAGTAACTGCAAGTCTCGAACCAGTGACCTTTATTTGTGCAGTTCAGAGACCCAGCAGCTGTCCTAATATTTGTTAGTAATTTGGAATTAGTTTGATACGCAGTAGAATCTGTGTTCATCCTTTCAAAATTGTAGTCATTGAACATTAAAAAAACCCAATTTCCCCAAATTTCATAGAAAATATTCTTTGTCACTTGATAAGACAGTTGCGCATGACTTACATTTTACTACGATTAATGATAAAGATAAAGGCTACCTACTGTAAATAGTTTAAGGCGGAACGCTCTCGCTTTCCTAAAGACAAGAATCAATCGTTATTAGCAAATATTAAAGTAAACTGCCTTCAGAATTGCCTTCCATCTTTAATTAGGCTACTCAATGCTTGGATTATTATAGCAAAGCTCCTTCCCTTTATTAGTAAACTTCTAAACATTAATTTTCAAACTTTGAAATTTGGTTTTCTGTAAAGGCAAACTTTGCTTGATTACAAGCTTCACTATGGCTCCAAGTGTTTCAGTTGCGAAATTTTAATTTCATTTCACAAAATATAACCTTCAAGGAAACATCTTAACAAGGAAACATTACCTCAGTTAATATTAAATATTGTATAAAAATAAAAGTTTATTGGTATACAAATATTATTTTTAAATATTTAAATGCCAAAACTTTCTCTCTTTTAATAAAATAATTTTAAGGTGATTTAAACAATATACTAGGCAACTCTAACAACTAAATCGTGTATTAATAACACCATATGTTCGAACTTTTATTCTTTAAATAATTTTTAATTTTACAAGAAACATTAGTAAATATATCTTATTGACGTATATTTATTATTTTTTAAATCTGATTATACCACAATATTTACATTGTGGTATAATTTATATTCATTATTTTTTAAATCTGATTATACCACAATATTTACCGTTAAAAATTTTCTAATTTTAATTTGCTGCATTATATTTTCATATTTTTAAAAAATGATTAAATTAAATTCAAATTATAAAATAACATTAAATGTAATTTTATTTGAATTTCAAAAAAAAATTACGACAAAAATACATCCATTTACTCACATTTAAAAAATTTTTTAAAACAAAGATGTTTATGCTAAGTTTCACTTTAATCGGACCGAAGTTGCTACAGACAGAATGTTAAAACACAAACACACACACACAACTTATAAACATACGTAAACCAAATTTTTTTCCACCACTAGAAACGTGTTAGAGTGTTATAAAGTCATAGTAACAGTTATGATTCTTAACAAAATGGCTAAAATTATGGCAATATTTTAAAAAAATAACTGTAATAATCAAAGCTTAGCTTTTTTCAATTCATTCCCAAATCGTCAATTTTGTAACCTTGAAATACAAATATCCGATTTATACAACAGTTATAAATTTAACTTTGTAACTCTTAGGCTATGACAATTTACAAAAAATGTAACTATTTAAAAATACGAAAAAATGTTATTAGTGTTAAATGTATTTACGATAATCAAATTCCTTCCAAAAGAAAAAAATAGTACCTTTTCACTAATGGAACTCAATGGCACGAAATTCTAAATTTGCTGTAATAAATGTAATCATGCGGTTTTTAATTTCACAATGCACAAATTTTAAAATAATTTAAACTAAAAAATATTGTCATAACTGTCCAGTTTTGTGTTTTAAAATAATTTTCTATATTCTGAAAGAATGACCTATAATTTTTGACTACACTTCACCAATACTATTTATTGTTAAACGTTTTTTTTTACCAAAAATGGTCTTGAATATATATATATATATATATATATATATATATATATATATATATATATATATATATAATCAAGAGAGAGAGAGAGAGAGAGAGAGAGTAAAGTCAAAAACTAATTTACTGCGCCGAGTACAGCTTTTAGTTTGTTGTAATCAGTTTCTAATCAAAAATCACCTCGGAAAATTCCTTCTCTCAATTTCACTCGGAAAAACTAATTTTCGTAATTAAAGATGGCGTAATTGTATAGCTACTTAGGAAGTAGAGAGGGGCAGAGAAGGGAAAAAGAAGGGGATATTTTAATCATCCTTGTTTAGTAGGTAATCCAGCTCCTGCTTGAAGAGAAAAAGGGATAACCTTTGAAATCTCTTCGATTTTAATTGGTAAATTAGAAACATATAATTGTACTAATTCCCTTCTAACAAAACTTTTAAAAAATATAATTTGATCAATTTTAAAAAGAATGAATTTCCATTATAAAATGACCTGATGGAACTGTCTCAACAATAAGATCCAGTCATCCAGTCATGAAGTTAAAGTATGAATATGACCTCTGGAAGATGATTATATATATATATATATATATATATATATATATATATATATATATATATATATATATATATATATATACATGTAATCAAAGTTTTATCAAGACGTATTCTACTAGTAAGAACAAAAAAAAAAAAGTTAAAAGTGAACATGGGACTGAACGTTAACGATTTACAACTGGCAAAATATTTTACCCTGGTTATTACGGAAAAACAGATAATGCAATTTTGGTATATCTACGTTTTTAGAACTCTGAGTTAAAAGTGTATTTTATTACAATGTCTGCCTGTTTATGTACACCGCAGTATTATACTGATTTTAATGAAATTTGTCCGAAGACTTATTTGTTACTATACATTCTTTTTATTAAAAAAGTAAAAGAAAACCCTGATTAGGTAAAAAAAAAGAATCAGAATTAACAATTTTGATAAAGCTTTGCTAAAATATAGTCTGTAGGTGACCAAAGAAAACATACTGGTCGGTTGATCTGAAATAGTTCTGGTTCGAAAGCAATAAAACAACAAGTATTTTTAAAAATTCTGATAAAAATCGATTTAGATACCAATTAAAATTATTAAACTTCAATTAAACATGGATATTCAAAACTCAAGACAGTTCAGCAAATTTGAAGTAAAAGAAATTTACAGTTTATTAATAATAT